>VXAZ01000255.1:870041-893028 GCA_013399875.1 Gymnorhina tibicen
CAGGGGGGATCGTGCCGGGGCCTGCGACAGGCTGAGCGCTCCGCCCTGCCCTGCCCTGCCCTGCCCTGCCCTGCCCTGCCCTGCCCTGCCCGCGGCTCGGCCCCGCCGGCGGTCCCGGCCCCGCGGTGCGGGGGTCACCGGTGGGCGCGGCGAAGGTTGCGGGGACACGGGGTGTACGACAGCCGACAGGACACCGCGGTGCGGACACCACTCTATGGCCATGCAACACGGGGGGACAGAGCCGGGACAGCCTCTGCGCTCACTCACCGGTGCTGGCTCAGGGCAGGGCAGGGCTGCCCGCCGCTCNCACGGCAGTGCCCGATCCTGGCGAAGCAGGGAGGGACGGGAAGGGCCCCGCAAACAGCGGCGCTCCTTGCGGCACGGGGGGCGAGCGGTGCGGACGGAGCGGGGGCCGTGCCTGCGCCTCCCGCGCCAGCAAACGCCGGCCTCCAGACAGAAAGTTCGGTGGTGACAAACAGCGGTGACTCTGAGTTTCTAGTGATGCAAAGGAGCCGAGAGTATGACTGAAAGCATGGGTTTTTCCAGAGCGTATATCAAATCCTGTCAGAATACTAGATTATTAAAATCAATGGCAAATATTAGTCTTGTTTATAAAATTTCCATGTTACATTTTCAAACAAGATCTAACATGCAGCTTCAGTAAAACTTCATATATCACAGCAAATAAGATTCATCTGCTTGCACAGCAGAGGCGTGTCAGCTAAGAGAAAGTATTACTGGAAAAACAAAGTCCACAGAGGGTGTGTCTGCCTTCACTTTTGTTTCCTGCTTGTGTCATTCCTTGGACTTTGATACAACCACCTTGGGTAAACAAAGTGTAAGTGAAATCTGAGAAGAACTTACTGCACCAGTTCGCTCTGAAATAGCAGATTGTCTCTGATTTTAGTTAAAATCCATGCAACATCCCATACTGTTGTACAGGCAAACCATTGCAGGATTTGGGAACTAGGTAGATGTGAAGGATAAAAGGGTTATATCATGCACACTCTATTGTAAAAACCAGGGTGGGGTCTGAATCCACACTCTGATTGACCTATTTATTTTAAAGTAATTCCCACATCAAAGGATCAGGCCAGAAAGAAAGCATGCCATAGGTGCTTTGAAAACTATGAACTGAGAGTCATAAGATTGTAGGATAATTCAGCTTGAAATGAACCTTAGGAGAACACTTGTCCAACCTTCTGCTCCAAGTGAGGTGGCTGATGAGGCCAAATGCAATTCTTCAGGGTTTTACCCAGCCTACTCTTGAAAACCTCCAAGGATGGAGACTGTCCAGCTTTGGTGGACAGCCTGTTCCCATGCTCGTTTGGCTGCTGAGGAGAGAACAGTATCTTTATATCTGGTCTGAACCTCTCTTGTTTGCATTTATATTGGTTGTCTTCACCATGCGCCACTATGAAGAGTCCGAATTTGCCATCTTGATGACTTCACCATAGATACTGGAGGGCCCTGTCAGGTTCCCCAAAGTCTGTTTTCATCAGGCTGAGCAAGCCCTGCTTCCTCAAGATCCAGCTCCCAACCATCTCACTGGCCTCTGCTGAACTTGCTCTAGTTTACTGATGTACACAGCTGTATTTCCTGACCTGGCAAATATCTACACTAACTGTAGATGTGTCATGCCCCTGTGTAGTTTTGGTGCACCTGTGTAGTGTTTTTTCTTGCAAAGGACTGCTCGAATACCCAGTGTTTTCTTAAGTATGTATGTCTGCAGAGTGGGGCTTGAAAGCAAATGGTTAGTTAAAGCAAAACAACTGAAGTTATTTTAATTTAAAAACATAACATTTGTACCTCCTACTGCAGTCTTGAAAATAACATTAGAAAGTACCTCCATGCTCAGCTCTCAGCCTGCTTTTTCCCTCTAGCCCTTCTCTGGCAACAGTGGAGGTCAAGAGATAGGGAGGGGACGTGAATTCTTGTTCTCACACTCTTTTCAAGGCATCCACACCACCAGGATTTGAGGTGAACGGTCTTTGGCTTGACCCATACAGATCTTTTTTCATCTTGTGTTATCAGAGATCATTATTTTTTGTACTTGTATCACTTTCTTGATGTTTCTAACTAAAGGAGTGCTAAACTGTTGTATTTTATATCATTACATCTTCAGTGTAATTCATACTGAACATGTAGATTTGTTTCCTTAAAGGCAAATTCGTATCACAATCTTTTTATCGAGGCACAATATCAACAATAAAATTAATTTATTCTGGAGTCTTCAACTGTCTCCCTCATTAATTGAGCCCCACTTAAATAATCACAGAATTACAGAATAAAGCAATTTAGGCTGGAAGGGACCTCACAGGGAATATGGTCCAACTCTCTGCTCCAAGCAAGGCTAATATTGATGTTAGATCAGGTTGCCCAGCATAGCATAAAGTTTTCATCTTAAAAGTTTGTGTAATGTTTCAAAAAATCTCTGAGGGAAAATAAATATAACCCTTGTAATTTTGTTGTTGTGAATATACATCGCTTAACTGAATTCAGTCAGGCAGAACTCCTCGGTTACCAAGTCCTGGTGGACTTCTTCCAGGTTTATACCAGCCTTGCAAATAACAGCATTATTCATATGTTTTGGTTTGCAGTTGGAGAAAAATTCAACTCCATGAATTCTAAGTATCTCTTACATCTGAGGCTTCTCTTAATCAGATCCAGAGTGAAAGAGCCACATGCTATTTTTTCTCAGAAAGCCTCAAACCAAGCAGTGGATGTAAAAGGGCTGTTGACTTTGTTAGTGTACTTTTCACTCCAGTGGTACTTTAAATGGACACGTTGAACATGTTAAGGGTGTGTTTTCTGAGCAGAGGTGCTGCTCTCATTTGAGGCCAGGTATAGAGAGGAAAGAAGAAATTTCATTAGGCACAGAGAGTTAGAGAAAAGTACAATGATTATACTATTTTCCAATCTTTCCTAATCACTGATCTGATTTCATCACATTTTAGGTCATAAAATTCTGCCTTTGTTTTATACATGCCATTTTGTTTCTCCCTCCCTATATTCCACAAGAAGAAGTTGCTGAATCCATTTTTTATTTCCTTTAAGTAGAATTCTACATGCTCCAAGTGTAATAACCATCTGCATTTTAGAGGAAAATGTTACAATTCAGAAGTGTCTGTTTATTCTTTGGAAGGCAGATACAGGAAAAAAACGGCACTGAATTTTTAAAGTTTTCTTAATCTAATATAATTTGTTTTTTCTATTACACAAGTCCTTCATCTTTCTAAGAAGTACCAGATTATGTGGTTTTCTAACTGAAAGAATGATGTCTTGTTAAGGGTATTAAGCCTTATTTTAATGTCTTTCAAGCAGTAATTTAATTATTAATTAAATTATTCTGGTCAACAGAAGACAAATATGTGACTTACAAAATTTCTTTTAATTACAGTCTTTAAGTAAGAGAAAAGCACTAATGCCTTTTTTTTCCTTTGCTGTCATTTTTAGCCAGTTTGAAAGCAGTCAGAGCAGTGCTTATTTCATTAAAATTTCTAATCTTTTCCAGATTCACTGACTTCTCGTAAGAGTTATTTCTGTCTGAAGCCACAATAATGTTTTTAGAATGGAGAGCAAGGGAAAGCTTTATTCTGTGGCTTTTCCAGAGATAAAGACCTTGTTCTTTTTTCAGTCAGTTTAGTCTTTACACAGTTTAGCACCAGGCTGATCCCTGTTTGGTGCTGGCATACAGTGCCACTCAGGCAGTGGGTAGGGGGAAAGGCACATGTGAGTTGCCAGCTGCACCATGTAGTCACTTCTGTGAGTCCTGAGCCTGGACCAACCCCTGCAAGTCCCAAACGCTAAGCTAATAAACCTCCTTAGGCACTGAAGTGAAGCTTGTCCTTAAATATTTTCCCAAAGATTAGCACTAGTGATCAATATCGGGAGAATCAAGCAGTGCAACTGTTTGCAGCTAGAAAATATCCTCAAAATAATTCTTGATGTTAGCACTTCTGTGCATGAGCTGTAGGTGTTACTAACCAAACAGACTGTCAGACAATACACGCGCTGAAAAAAAACTGATAGAAGCTCTTGATGCAGGGAATTTTTCTTAAATTTTTTCAAGTTAGGTCTTTGAAAGGTATCCTGTCCATATTAATGTTTCGATAGAAATGTCACCACTTCTAAGTTTTGTGCACCATTTAAAAGTACAGGGGCTCTTCTTTACTCTGCTAGAACTCCTCAATATGAAAATGTGGGTTCTGCCTTTCTCAGAGATGATTTGTACATTCTTGGCTGGAGGAGCCCAGGCATGCAGACCATTCAGGCACACCACCACTGACATTCAAGGGGAAATGCTTTCCCCTGCTTCTGAGCAAGGATGTTGAATAATGTCATTCACTTCATATAGGCAGCTTGGGAATTAGATGTTTATCATTAAAATAAGCAGAATGTTTAAAAGCATGAAAAGAGTTTATTGTGAATTAAACTGTACTTGGTCCACCCAGTGCTTAGCAAAGGTTCATGCAGATGCACAGCACCGGTTCTTTCAGCTCCAGAAATTTTGTTGAAAGTCATCTTGCAGTCCATGTAGAGTAGATGGACCCAGTAGCACACATTCATTTCAGTGAACTCAGGACCAGTTTCTTGATTAGCTGGCCAGTGTGGATGCACTTTTTAACTATTCTTCCACAACCTTCTTTCTCATTATTCATAACTTGTTATAAAGATGTTTCTTCATATGTAAACACATACATACAAATATACAAATGTCTTAACAAAATTAACCTATACATTAAGCAGACCCACATCCAAAGCAAATAGAAAAACCTACAAAACCTGTATTGATTTTCTATCTTGTGTTGGCCCAATATACATACACTGCATTCTTGCAGGACTGTTTTCACTGCTTTTTATCACAGTCTTATAATTTTATGTAACATTTCCGTGTTCAAATTAAATACTAGGCAAATTATTCTTGTCCTATTTCCATAAAACTGCTGTACTCACCTTCTGTAGAGAATCAAAGTGTGTAACTCATCTCCTACGAAGTTCTGCGCACTATTAGCCCTATCATATATATTTTTGCTTTAATAGCTGTTGCAGCTCATATTTGCCACCCAGCTATTTTCTCAATGAAAATGTTCCCTACCTCTCGTATCAATGTCAGCCAACATCCAAGCAATCCACTATGGAAATCCCAAGCTTCACATGATCAGTAATTATACAGTATAAGCCCAGCTGAGCTGAGAAGTGCTTTGTTTATTCTTCAAAACCAAGGATGAAACACGCCCAAAGGACTGTTGTGTTTCATCCAAACCACCACAGTCTGTGGGACATGAGAGGAGGCAGATAAATACTTGAAGTTTGTTCCCATTTCTGTATTGTGCACATCAGGGTGGTTTGAGTTTCTAACACTCGATCAGCCATGTGTTTAATGTCTGCACCCCATCACACCTGTCCTGCAGCCAGATCCATGAGGACAAAGCCATGTGCTGAACAACACTGTCCTTCCTCTGCACTGGCAGATCTGGCTGCAGAACCAGCACCTGGCTCAGAGCAGCCAGAGCAGTGTTCTCCTCCAAAAAGCCAGAAGTGAATCTGCTTATGCCTAATCTCTGAATTAGTGTGGACACGAGTCTTTATTTTGTTCATAAAAACAATGAAAATCAAATACATATATTCTGTACAAACTACTCCCTATTTTTCTTCCAATACTGCACTTCTTTTTAATCAGAAATAAACTAAATCTCAGTACAATTTATTGGTGAAAACCAGGATCTGTACCCATTGGGAGTGGTTTTCAAAGTGGTTTGGAAGCAGTATCAACACAGGACTCGGGGTCGGGTTGTTGTTATGATTGTTACATTATGTTGTTTCCATTTTATTTATATTCTGGCTTAGAAGTGGAGATAGAAATCCATTAGAACCAACAGCAGGGCTTCAAGCCTGAGGTGAAACGTTTGTTAACAGGACTGCAATAAGCTTCGGGCACAGTAAGCTTCGGGCGGGTTTACTGGTCTGATCGCTGGGAAAGCGCAGTCCCTCGAAGTTAAACTGGTTGTGTTCTGGTCAGAACGAGCTCAGCACCATGGAGCAGATGCCGGCTGCCTGCAGGCACCTGGGTTGTTTCGCATCTGTGAGATGCCTGTAGGACTTGTTTCAGCATCCACCCGGTGACAAGATGCGTCGTACTTTCCAGTGTTTCCAGAGATTAGCAGCACCTTAGTTCTGTGGGTACGCGGGAGGAAGGCAGCACATGCAGCACACTTGCGCCGCCCCCCCTTTAGCGCCCGTTGGCTTAAGGCCTGTCAGCGCTGAGCGGCGGGCGCGTATCCCACGGTGCTTATTGCGGGGCGCTTACCGCGGGGTGCGCCAGGAGCAGCGGCCGCCCGCGCTCTGGGCCGGAGCTCGCGGGCCGCGCGCGCCGGGATTCCCTCAGGGAATGACGTCCCGGCGGCGCGCGGCCATTGGCTGCGCCGCGGCGAGTTCTCCATTTATGGACACATCGCCCGCGCGGGGCAGCCCCGGCTCTGGCCCCGCGTCCCCTCCGGTCCCCTTCCCGCGCCGCCCGGCCTCCGGACCCTGCCCCGCATCGCTCGCCCTCGCCGGCCCCGCCCCTCCCGGCCGGCAGCTGCGCGCGCGGTGAGGGCGGAGCCGCTGTCCCCTCCCCTCCGCCCGCCCGTCCCTCCGTCCCGGGGCGCCGGCGTGTCTGGGCAGACCCGCGGGCAGCACAGCGCCGAGTAGCAGCGATGGTGAGCGGGGAGCTCGGCAGGGGGCCGAGCGGGGTCGGGGCCCGCGGGGCGGTGGCGGGAGCGCGGCTGTCGCGTCCCCTCGCGCGGTGCCGGGAAGGGGCCATGGCATCGCTCCGTGTCCCGCTCCCGACCGGGGAGTAGTTGTGTAACAGCGCCGGCCTGTGGGAAGCCGGGCCGTGCCAGGCACTTGCCGGGTGCCAGCGGCTGCCGGCCCTGCAGACCCGGGTCGGTGCCCTCAGTCGCGTCCCGAGCCCGCCCGTCCCATCGCGGGGCGCGGGCAGGGCCGGCGCCGCCTGTGGAGCACGAGCCGCGTCTCCCGCCCTCTCCCGCCGCTTGGGATCTGAAGAGGTTTCGGATGTTGGTGTCCTCGGGTGGGAGCAGTCCTGTGGCCGGGGAACGCCACGGCGTGGTTGAACAACAGGTGACGCCTCTCTGGTTCAGAGGGCGCTGCGGAGGGGTCTCGGCGGGCGGAGCCGCACCCCCGCCCCGCGGTGCCCGGTGCTCCCGCCGTGCCGAGTGCCGCTGTCACTGCAGTCCCCCCTCTCCCGGCGGCGGGAGCGCTCAGGTGTGCCGCAGAGGCGGCTCCCGCACCCTGGAGCTCGGGCACCGCCACTGCTGGGGTTGTGCGCTCCTGGTGTGACGAGGGGACACGATGTCAGGAAATACTTCAGTGCTAGACTGAGGGAGGATTGAGGTTTGGCAGGTGAACCTGGTTTGTCTTTGGTAATTGTCTCCTGATGATTAATAATGGCTTTCATCCTGAAGTGATCCAAGTAACGATTATGTCTACCTGTTACACAGGAACTGAGAACAAGTAGTGAAAAATCCTATGGGGTAATAAGCTAGGCTGAAATCCATAACTTTTATACAAGTAATTTATTTAAAACTGTTCCAAAGCAGAGTACTAAAGATCTGAGTGTTAAGATACTTGAAAAACTTTTGCAGTATTTCTGCTAAAGCTTAACTAAGGTTAAGTTTTAAAGACTGACCAGCCTAGTTCTTGTGTATTCAGAGCTTAACTCCCAATACCTTTTCAAGGATGCCATTCTTATTGCCGTTGCCTCTGCTTTGTATTCCTGAGGCAAGTACAAGTGTACCTCGTTACACCTATGCGGAGCACAAGTCTTTGCTTTAAATAAAGCATTGCAGAAGTTAGGGAGCTAAAACTTCTCTTGAAGTTAGAGGTAATGATACCAACTAGCTCTTATAAACCTGTTTTTGGTAAGGAGCTTTGAATAAGATACGTACTTGTGTTCCCTGAGGGTTGATTGTTTCACCAGGTGATTCAGATCAACTTGTTAGCCTTAACCCTTGCTCCTCAAGTACCTGCTATGGCACAGACACCTGTGGCACATATGGGCTCCTTGGCTGGGTCATTGCTTAGACTGCTGACATGTTAAACGGGGTTGGAAGTCTTTGGTGCAGGTGCTTCAGAGAGGTCTGCCTGTTACCAGTAATACTTTGAGATTAGTCTGTTAATTGATCTGCTGTGGACTCTATTAACTCCTTTTTAATGAAAAGTTTTAATCAAAGTAGTTTTTGTAAATACATATAACTAACTGGCAACATACTCTGTGAGATTTACTTTATCAAAATAAGAGAGAATTACTTTCTTCCACAAGATACACTTTTTAGGGATGTATTCAGACAGTTATCCTCCAGCTTTTAATTTGATATTGAAGTAGTTTTTCACTGTGATATCTCAAACTAATACGAATTAGATTATGAATTATCTAATATTTTTAGATTATTGGTAAGTAATTACTACAGCAAAACCAGAAAATAATGTTTTTGAGAGTGCTGCTTTTTCAAATAGTTACGCTCAAACAATTGTTTGATAGTCACTAGAAGGTAGTATTTTGTAACTTAGTTGGCTGAAGGATTGCCTGGCAGGACTTAAAATGACTGCTGATGAACATGAATCATGCTACTAATATCCCGAAACTTTATACTCATACTCTGTGCTGTATAAAAACCTCGCAGTATTCCCCTTACTTTTGTCTTAAGAGTTTTGATGTCTGGAGGGTGAAAGAAGCTGAATATTAGAAGTGTTTTGTGTTTTCTAAATTGAGTCTTTTCTACCAGATCTTCTTCACTGTACACCTCAGAGTGACCCCTTCCTGTTCGGACAGGGTCCCCAGTGCAGGGTGCTGAGTTGCCACTGACATCAGGTGCTGTTGGTGCTTCTTGGGCCATCTGATAGAGCAGAACAGATACTGGTGTCACTGGCCTGTCACCGGTGTCTTCTCCAGTCCCTGCCATGGTGCACTGCCCCGCCCAGCTCAGCTCACACTGCGAAGCTCTGTGCACTTAGCAATGTCTGCTCCTTTTTGCTGGTTTATTTTTAATCCAGATCAATATCTATGTCAAGTTAACTGTGGTTTCAGGAGCAGGTCTGCAAGCTTGGAATGGGTGAGCTGTTTCATGGCTGTACATGGCAGTACACGGTAGGAATGAGCAACAGCAGGGCAAAACTGTAGTAAAGCTAACAAGTCTAAGGGAATATCTGGCAGCTTGAAATTTCCCTTGAAATGCATTCATTTTGTGAACTTTGTGTTTCAGTGTTTGAAATTCAAAATAAAAAAATCCTGAAAGCCTCTAACATCTTAGCTGCAGCTTCTAAGTCTTCAAAAACTGGATGTTATATCAGTGCCAAGTAGTCCTCCTCCAGTGAAGGGCTCTATCCATAACATGCAGGACACCTCACGATGAAACTATGCTGGAACTTGCTTGAAAGGGAAGCATATGGTCAGCTGAACTTTATGCTGTTATACTGTGAGTTTGAACCTTCATGTCATGGGGTGGTTCATGGCGATGCGTTGGAGGATCTTGAATTGGATGGGGAATCTGTACCACATTACAAAACCGATCTTGGACCTTTCATTTAAAGTGGCTCTTTAGTCTTCAGGGAAAGATTGTTCCCCTGAGTACTGTCAGCTGGCTTTGTCTCTTCTAAGGATGAAACTTTGAATGTCAATCAGCAAATATTTTCTAAGGCACAAACTGCTACTATATTTAGAAGAAAAGCCAACCACAAATCAAATAAATGTTCCACCCCAACAACAACCCATCAGTGACCAACTTTGCCTGCTTTTGCTTAATCTCTGTTCCAGAGTACTTTTACTGAAGTTTTGTACCAATCTGTTGGGCAGAGTGAGAAGGGAAAGCTCCCAAGAGAAGGCAGGATCAGCAGTATCTGGATTAGCTCACAAGTTGTTGAGCAAGGCAGGGTTGTCTAATGCACTTAATGTTAAAAAATCCAATGTGTTTGTTACCTTTAACCAGTATTTCAATGCTAAGCAATTTTCTGTAACACTGCAGTCAGTATGTGCATTTTATCTGGATATACTTGGTGTCTTCTTGTTTCCACCTCTTCAGCAAAGATGGAAGGCTGATTTTTAAAAAGGAACCTTTTTATAGCATTTGACATCAGAAGAGGGTGGATATTTATAGCCCAGTCCAGCAAAAAGCTGAGGGTGTCTTGATTCCATGTAGTGCCCATGAAAACCTGCAGAAATGAAAGACTGGATTAGCCTGAGGGCTTACTGGCCTTTAGGATTTGGTCCTGAAATAGTGAATGTGCGATGGGAAGCGGGACCTTATATTATCTTAAGTCTTTTTTTTTTCTGCAGAGAAGTAACAAGCAAGACAGTGATGCTTCTGTATTTGAAGGGTGCTTTTCTGTCTGGTGTTGCAGACAGTAGCCTAAGCTCAAACCTTGCTTTCTGCCAAATGTGGAATACTGGGCAGGGTAACAGCATGTGCTTTGCGTTATGTCTAGAGGTGCATTAATGGAAAAATCTTCCAGCTATATGATGTTGCTTTCTGGCTGATACATAAAATACACTAAAACACAGCAGCATGTTCAGTAGTAAAGCTACTGATTCGTACTTGATGTGTTTTGTTTAGGCTTGCATTGTGTGCGTGCTTGTCTTTGTTTAGATGTCTAGAATGATTTATGGATATATTGTGTATGTTAGAGCACTTTTTCAGAAGACACTGATGTATGCAGAATGTTACTCAAATGCAACTTTTGCAGCTGAAAACTGAACATGTGATTGTGTATTTATGTATGTCTTAAGCATTTTTCTCATCATCTCTTGCCTTCCAGATGTGTTCTACATACATAGCTAATTTATTGTGAAGGAGATGAGGTGGCAATACTATTAGTAGTTTAACAAAACTATTTGCAGCCACTTTTTCTTACCTTAAAGGAATAACATTCACCAGTCTCACTGCCTTGTTCTTAAAGCATTGCTGCTTATGTGGCATGGGTGAAGTTAAAACGAGTTTTGTCATGGTTAGCACATGGAATGTTAAGCTTTTACAAGTTTTCAGTAAAATGTTAGTAATGTTCCCATCTTAACATGGAAAGTATGTTACCTTGCTTAAAAAGTTGTACATCTCTTTAGAGAACTGTTATTATCACCTTTTGTAATAATTTAAATTAATTTGACTTCATAAATACCATTATATTCTCTTTCCAGTTGTCAGAGTTAGTCTAAAAGTGTCATTGATCTAAATGGTCATGCACTGCTCTAACCAAGGTAGATTGTAAAGAATAAAGGTTTTGGTACTCCTAATTTCAGTTTAAGGAATATGAAATGCCTGCGTGTTTGGATTTGTATTGTAATATAGTATGCATGTATCCATTAATGATACTAATGTATAGAACATGTAAATAAACATCTTCAGAGTTACAGAAGAATCCTTAATAAGGCCTAACTTAGTTGCTGCATGTGATGAGGAAGGGAGCGAAAAGATGTGATCTTTTGTCCTGGGCTTCTTGCTCTTACTTTTCCAGGCTAACCCTGGGAGCAAGTTTCCTATAGTTACCTGAAGAGTTCTGACACAGATCATTGTAGTTCTGTTGATGGAGACCAGCCTGGGATTGGCCTGCAAGTTGTCAGGCTTTTGCTTACCCTTTGGTTCTGGTTATTGCCACAATAAATGGCTTATAAATGACAAATTCATCTGCTTTCCTTTTCAGTTTCCTAAAACACTCTTGTAATGCAATACTTTAGTCTACTTTTTCTAGGAAGCTGCATTCCAGATCTAGGTGTTGTGTGGCTACTGAAAGGCATTAAGAACTGTGTTAGAAAGGGATTTTGCACCTAATTAGCAAGGGTTTTGTTCTGGGAGTTAACTGTGGAAGACTAGAAGCAGTAAAATTGAAGCAGTTTTTGGAACTGGGAGGAGTGTGTGTATATATATGTGTGTGCTACAAAAATAAGGATTTGGAAGATATTTCTGTTCCTCTGCAAGCACGGAAGTCCAGGTGTGGGCTTTGGTAAGAAAGAGTTGGCTTGCATTACTGTTAGCTCTTTGAATTAAGCTACTTCGTACTATCTAAACTCCCACTATGAATATGAGCAGCAAAGGTTTACCTCAGCATAAAAGGCTAAACCTTTCAGGGAAAATTGTATAAGGGTTCTTTCACACATTTTCTCATCTGTTGGAGGCCATTCACTTCCTCACTACCTGTGGTCTGCCAAGGAGCTTTTCTGGTTGATGCTGGTCACTAGCAAATGACCAGCATTCCTATCAACTCTGATGGAAGTGGGTTTTCGTACTGCGTGTATATGGGGAGGTATTCCAGGTGAATGGGGTGCCTGCTAACTTTTGGAACTGCCTAAGGCATCAGTGTAGTCAAAGGACTCTGGGTAGCTGTAGTGTGTTGTTTGGCTGGCTGTAAAAGTATTTGTAAATACCAGAGAAATATGGCAGGAAGTAAACAAGAATTTTCTCCCTCTCTTAAGATGAGAACTGAGAGGTGTCTCTGAGGACTCGTTCAGACATTCACCTCAACCTCAGCCTCCCGTGGCACTCCTGGGACAGCTTGGGTGTGAGGAGCTGTATTTTAGTCAGACCTTTCTAGGCTCGGTTCAGTCTTTCCCGTCTCCTACTGCCTTCCCCACATTCCTGAGATGCCAGTTACTGTCCTGCCCAGGAAGTACGGTTGTCATTCCTCTCCTGACTCATCCTCATCTTCTAACTTTCCCATCCTCCACCTACTGTTTTCCTCCCTCACTTCTTTAAAACTGTGAATATCCCCTGGGGACGCCAGGTGTGCAGTCAAGTCCTGGCAGTGCATAGGATCTGTTCTCTCTGCTTGACTAGGTCATTGCTGTGATAGGAAAAGGTGTCTTAGTCTACAGCTTTTCCGCACACTGAACCTCACCTTTCTACTTCTTCTGTTAAATGTGCTTCATAGAAATGCATAAATGGCTTTGGGGTTTGATGGTGTCCTCTACACAAGCAAGTACATCTAAACCCAAGATAATTTAATGTAAACAGCCTAGGAAGCAGGGTATGGTCAAGGGTTTTTCTCCAAAGACACAGCAGCATTTGATTGATACTAAAACCTCTCATGGATTGGGTTCATAAACTATAAAGTGTATTTTTAAAAAAATTCTGAATTTAATTTTTTTTTTTAGTTGAAAGTGAAAATACTTTTTTAAACAAAACCAATGTGAGAACTGACAAGGAAAGCAGTGTTGGCAACTGGAGCGTGAGTAAGAGCTATCAGAAGTGGGAAGCCTACTTACCAAGGTGCTTTTAAAGTACAAAGACTTATCTATTAACATAACTTTCTAAATTCAGCAACTAAGTGTGAACTGGAAAGTTAAAGCCAGATATTAGCAGATTTTGAGCATGCTTCGTGATCAACACTGTCCTGGAAGTGTCAAAAGGATTATAAAATAGGTCTAGTGCTCTGCTCTCCTGTCATGTGTGTGATTTTTCAGCTGCCAGAAGTGTCTGGTGAAAGCCACTTCTGGCTGTCAGGGGAACAGTGCAGTGGCTTTGGGATGGAGTGATGATAGATGTTTTTCTTTAGACTCCTTCAGAAAAAGGGGACATAAATAGTTCAGGCAAAACCATGTGCTTCTAGAAGCTATTTTCATGCTTTTTTCAGCAATCTGAAGTCTAAATGAGAGGTTTTTGTTGGCATCCTTCAAACAGGATTAGCAGTCTCGTAGTGACTTGCTGCACTTGTCCCTGTACAGGAAGTGTGGGGCTTTTTTTTCCTTGCCAGCTCAGAACCACTCACTGAATCACTGTCATCAGCTGAGCCTGAGTCTGTAACCACTTCTTGGTCAGCCTTGTCTAATTTAAGTGTTGAAGTCATATTCAAGTCTGAACAATGCAGCCTGATACCCTCTATAAAACAAGCAAAATGTTTTCAACAGCTTTAAGGTCTTTCCTGCTTGTGTCTTAGAAAATATGCTGCCTGATGTTTGATCTTGCACCCTAGGACAGTCTTCTGTTTTCCGTCTGACTTCCCACAGTATTTGTGAGGCTTTAAATTCTAGGCAGTTTACCAATGTGCGCTGCTATCTTTTGCAGTGATTGATGTCTTTTCCTGTGCTTTGAGTTGGATATTGCTAGTAGCAGAAATACAGAAAGATGGAAGTTGGAACTCTTGTTAGTAATATATTTGCAGTGCCAAGCGGTAGTCAAGAACTTGTCTCATCTTGTTTTGTTTTGGTTTTTTTTCTCTGCCTTGAAGGATACAAGTCTGCACAAATGCCTAAGTGCTTCCAAATTTGCTTTTGCAATAACTTGCAACCCTGTGTTGTTCCCAACTTTGTAAAGAAGTGCACAGATGCAAAGTGTGTTTAATGCTGCCAACACGTTTGGAGTCCCTGGGGTTGTGAGCCCTGGACTCTTTGGTAGCTCATTTGCTGTGGAAGTACTACTGCTCTGTAGTAGGAACATTCTGAGGATGAAAGTTTACCTAGGCATTGTGAACATCTTTGAGCTGTTGTGCTGCTTCTGGCACACACTAGCATGGTCAGCTCCTGATCACTTGGGTTTTGGACTGTCTTGTTCCAGGTGTTTGGATATATGAACTGGAAAATACTTCCTTTGCTAAGTGGAAGCAGTGTTCTTGAGGCATACTGAAAGAGAACTTTCGTAAACCTAATCTTAAAGGCCATTTCATGGGACTCAAAAGCAAGTGCATACTTCTAAGTTTAAGTATTTGTTTTTTCTTTCAGTATTTGAGAAGCATTTGATTTGTCTGTTAATTAATTGTGAAAGAATTTTGTTTTCCTGTACTGATCCCCACCTGTATTCAGTACATACCTAAAGAAAGAGAAATGTGCAAAAGTGTTTATAACAGTAATTGAAAACAGTCATACTTATACTACAGATATACTTTGATTAAATGGAGAATTAGAAATGTGGCTAGCTTCATTCCAGAAAGGATATAAAGCTACAAACCCACCTATTCTTGCTTTCAGAACACAGAGGTACAGGCTGTTTACATAGTCTGAATCAGTAGATAATTCTGTGGTATCTTCTGGTAAGTCAAATGAAACATGGATTTTGCGTAATTATTTCTGCTGTCTAGCTAAATGTGGATCATGTTTTTGAAGGAATCAGTGATAGGATGCAATCATCTAGGAAAAAATAATTAGTCACGGGAATCCATAGTTATATTAGACCCTTGTATCATACGTAGTTCTATATTTTTTGTTGATTCTTGATAGTGCAGTTTTTATGACAGCAGTTTAAGTTAATACACTACTCCTGTCAGGAAACTTCTGATATCTTTCCTACCATAACTTGAATTAAAAATTTGGATACTATGAAAACTGATATATTACTATGCATGATTGTATTACATACAGCTTCTGTACCATGAAATATCCCACTTCACATGTAAACTTGATTAATTCCTGAATTCAGAATTGCCTGAATCCAAGAAAACAAATATTTGACTTCACCAATTAAAATGTAGTACATCCACTAAGAACAGAATTACTTCAGCTAGATTTATTTTCTCCACTTAAAAACTGTGCCTTACTCAGTCATGTTTCCACGGCTCAGTGCAGTGTTGTTGGTAGTCTCCAAAGCCTTTTTCAGTGCTTCCCCTCAAATTTAAGTATACACTGGGAACTTCTATATTGGTTAGTAATTGCTAGATTCAGCAAACCAAAGATTCCTACAAAAACATTCTGATCCTTGCAGTGGAAAGGCAAAAATAGCTTCTCAGAGTAGGGCAGTTTGGATGTGTTCAGTCTTTGAGGGGATCCTGGCTGTTTTTTGTGTATACTGCGGGACTTGAGTAGACTGAAGTGAGGTGCCTTTTTGGAATTGATTGGCCCTGGTGGAAGTGGAAGCATCAGCCTCCTGCTATAGAGGAGCAGCGTAAACCTGCTGAGAAATCTGTTGCAAAAGAGCTAAAAATGCATGATTCTATCCTGAGCTGTACGCAGACTGTTGGCCATTATTTCCTCTGCTGTGGCTGTTGGCTTTGCAAAGTGTCTCTTCCTGCGTTTTCCTGGGGTAGCTGGGATTTCGGAATCAGAGCTGTCTGCTGCCACCTTTGCTGGGTGCGCAGGCAAGGGGTGGCATTGGCACACACTGCTGCTGTGAGGAGGGACGTTCTTCTCCCAGCTGAGGGTGGGACTCAGCAGCCCCTTGGGCGTGTTTGGTGGCCAGTACTTGCCACTGGGTGAGGGCCAAGTCCCGGCAGGAACAGTGGTTCAGAGCCCTGTCAGAACCCAGGGCCTATGCTGGTGATTCCGGTTATAGGAAGAGACTGCCAGCAAATAGAAGTTGGAGTAACTTCTACAGACTGTGCTATTTGTTATGATTTTTTAAGAATTAGACTTGACATGGGGGAAAAAGTGAACTGGAATGTTTTGTAACAAATGGAGATCCAGTTATGGCTCTGTGGAGGTCTTAGCTGAGGTCTGGCCTTTAATGAGCAAAAACTTGAGCTCCATTTGAAGCAGAGTTGGGAGTGGGGAGAATGACTTCATTGTAGGAGAGGCCACTGCTTTTGCTGTTTTGCTGTGCTTTAGTTGTTCTTTGTCTCAGTACTGAGTTGCAACCACAGTGTTTGAAGCATGAACCGTTTTCAGATGAGAAGGAAGGCAGGGACAGGTCTTCAGCAGAGCAAGTCAGGTCAGAAGTGTACCTACAAGTGAAAGAGGACTTGACAGTACCTGAGTATCCAGTATGTGAAACTCGAGATAATGGTGGGTACTGTTTCTAACAACTGAGCCTGGTTTCTTAAGCAGCTTAGATATTTGTATATAACTGTCACTCTTCTCTCAGCATTCTGTGATATATATCTGCATAGCAATAAAGGACTAGATAGAGTGTATTGGAGAAAATAAGAATTTGCCTGGTCTGATACTTGCTTTAAATAACAAATCAGGATATATTCTGGTATTTGGTCAGCAAAACTTCTATTTGATAAAACTGAAATGGCTTCTGTTGTGGTTTAAAAAAGTATATACAATAAAGGAGATTAATCTGTTCTAGCTTGAAGCTGCCTTGGAACACTCAGAATATGTGTTCTCTGCTGGGCTTACTACAGCCTCTGTTGACTTTGACCTCAGTCTCAGGAATATGTAATGAAGTGTGTGAGCCTCATGTGAGGCTATAAAGTGGTTAAACTTCAGTAGCATAGAGAGAACAGATTAATTATTTCACATAGATAGGACTATTGGTAACTGGCAGTTTTAATGTTGAAAGGAGTACTTGGTTTGCCAGTTCCAGTGTCAGTTACCCAGCTGACCGCTCCAGGAGTCTTAATGCTGTTCCCATGAGTACTATTTGTTAAAGCTTTTCTAGTGGTAATAGGAATTCTAGTTCCAGGGTTCTTAATGCCTGGAATACCAGCACACCCAGTCCACAGAGACCTGATCTCAATATGCAGAATAAGTTCATGACCAGCAGTGGTTTCTTCCTGTCGTTTACTTTGTGTTTTTATTCTTGGTACATTCTAGGAGCACTTGAGAGGAAGTGGGACAGTGGCTACTTATTCCCATATTTGGTATTGTTCTAGACAGAATGGACATCCCTCACTAAAGGAGAGGGGTGATACAGGGTTCCTGGACAATTTAACCTGCCTCCAACCATGGCTTAATCTTGGCAGAGTCACAGGGGTCCATTTCTTTGAGTGCACATTGCAGGTTTCTGCCTGGAGTTACAGTGATGGTGGGTGGCACTGGTGGGGTCCCTTAAGGTAAGCGGGCCTGACTCTTCACAATACTAAGAGCTTGTATTTACGTGGTTACAAGTCCTTGTTGTCCAGTGGTGCATCCATTGGTCTACACATTAGTAGTGGTGTATTTTATCTTATAAAGAGTTGGAATTAGTGAGCGTTACTAAGTACATTCAGTGAAATGAACACTCAAGTCTAACTGTGGAAAAGTAAACATCAAATAAAGTAAACATAAAAGTAAAAGTAAACATCAAATAAAAATATAGAACATCAACTCACTTGCATTTCTTAATTTTCTCCTTGGTATTTTTCCTGAGACCTTTACTGGTAAGGGCTCATGTCTTCTGTACAGATTTAGTGGGGAGGAGGGAACCCCAAGCCCTAAATCTGCTTTATCAAATGGTCGCTATTAAAGCTATATTGGGAAAGAAGCGAATACAATATATTTCAGAAAAGCACTGTAATCACTGACAATGCAGGCACTACTTCCTGCTGCAATAGCAGGCTACCTTACCTGCTCTCATGCAATTCACCTGTAAAAAGACAAACTAAGGACTGCGAAAATTAATTGTTATTTTGGTAGTCCTGAGATTGACCTTTTCTTGTTCTTAATTATTGCGATCTGTACTTAAACTGAGACTAAGTAAGTTCAGCTGCATGTGTCAGAATGCCTAAAATTAATCCTTTATGGATACCAGCTTGACAGAACTAAAAACTTCCCAGTTCTCAATAAGAAAGGAACGTCTGAAATCCATCCAGAAAAGAAGAACACAATACAGAGTTTTAAATCCCTGTTTCAGTGCCACAGGATAAGTTTATAGACTTGAATGTTGTTTTTTTTCCCCCCAGACCTGAGCGTTTCTTTTGGGTAGAGGAGTTTAAGAGCTGTTTATTCTGAAAAGAGGCTTAATATTATGAGAGCTGACAAGTGCTGAAGCAAGTCTGTTTGGGCTGTACTGACAGCGCAGCCTGTACCCTTAGAGTATAGGCAGGTACTTCATAAACCACTGAGCATGTTCTGATGGATGTCTGAAGGTGGTAGTTTGGATGTAATGGAGAAGCATGTTGTTACCACAATTAATGAATTAGTCATGAAGAGCTATTTAGTCTGACACACCTCCAGAGTGTTCACCTACTGAAATCAGGTTTTCTTTTGTTCAGATAATTTCTTAATGATACAGCAGGCTGAGGTGGTTTTGCACCCGAGGCCATTAGGTGACTTTTTCACTTGACTTGTCCCATCTGTGGGTCTGTTCTCAGACTGGAATACATTTAAAATGAAGCAGTCAACAGACTTTGCCCTGCACCTTTGGGGGAGGGGGCTTCTCTGAGTGTGGCTGGAGTCAGTGTGGCTTTGGGAGGGACAAAGCAAGCAAAACTGGTCCTGTCAGTTTGACTGTAACCCACCTGTTGTGGTTTGTACTGGGTCTCTGATACTCAAAAATGGTTAAATAGCTCTTAACTTAGTATGAGGGGGAGACTTCAATCAAAAATACCAGTATTAACTTTTACTGTTCTAGAAACACTTAAGATGCTGGGGAGTTCTTCTGAGTCTGCACTTAAAAATATGTAGGTGGAGAGTCAGTAATTGTGATGTTAACTACCTGTGGTGAGGTAGCTATGGCTGTTAATTTCACATCTGAAGCAGACAGTATATTGGAAGAATGTACATTTTTATTTCAAGGTTATTCTACCTGGTAACTACACTTAGATCTTCAAGTTAGAAGTCAAGGTTATGGTGTTTGCTTTGGATTGTTTTTTTTTTCCTCCAAGCCTTTGAAAATATTTTATCATCCTACTCTTTACAGGTGTGGAGTAGTAGGTTAACTATAAAATAGTAATCCTGCTGCTGTTTGCTCATTGAGAGTGCAGGTGTACAAACAGGAAAAGAAAAAAACAAAGGGGAAATTAATATAATCTGATTACTAAAACAAAGACGCTCAAATTTAGTAGCTAAAATTATGTTCAAGCTGGTAACAGGATACAGTGAACAATGAAACTACATTCTGTAGCTAATTGTGTCCTTTTAGGGCTTGTTTTGCAATTGTACTTGACCAATTGAAACTCTTCAGGGGAGTAGAAGTCAACCTCATTTAAATGAACAGCCTACTTTTTTTGCATGACACCTCAATGAGATGCCTAGGCTCTTGTTTTTCTGCCTTGGTATTTTTGAAGACTTTGGAATATATTCAAGAACTAAAACAAACTAGTTTTCTTTTTTAAGGTGGTGTTTTAAGTCAGGGCAGGTTAGGACATTGTAAGTATTACAACTGGCAGGTGGGGAGAGTACTTTTTTGTCATTCTATCCATTTGCTACTATAACTGTAGTAAAACATACGGTTTTGCACCCTTACTCCTGTTCTGTCTTCCAGTCTCTAGTATGACAGTGTGGGAGAACCTCCTGAGGTACCAAAGCTGTGCAGAGCCTTTGTGATCACTCTCTGGATGTTTTGTTCTGGTGCCATTTTAGTAAGGACGGAGTGGGGAATATACCTGAGGCGTGTTCCTAACAGCTGCCACGGACTGTGTTGTGGAGCTCTCCTAGGAGCCTAAATTATCTAAATTGTGAGAGAGGCCTAGAACCCTCTGCTGGTTTTGACAGATGATACATGCAAGCTGCATTGTGCCCTCTGTGAGGGAAATGGGACTTGGTCCACAGTAGGCTGAGTGACAGGACTTTCTTGAACAGGAAAGAGAATAAGGGAAATAAATCTAAGAGGGAATGGTGGAATGGTCTGGGCTGGCAAGATGGTGGGAGCCTAGTCTGGTCCAGGCAAGCTGCTTCCAATTTCCGTGTGAAGTTCTGCTCCTTCAGCTCTGCCTTAGTAGTGCTCTTTCCATCTGTTTATAAGCCTTTAATATTGCTGATGGAATTGGTTCAGTCCGACACCTTCTCTGATTCTAACCTCGTATAGGAAATGTGTATTTGTCCTCCTTCCCACAGATCAGCCATGTGGCTTTGAAGTACTTGGCCAGACTCTGGTCTTAGCTCTCACCTTCTACAGTTGCCTTCGTCATGCCTTCCATTCTACATCTTTAACTCTCAGCAAGCCTTTGCAGAGGTCTTTTGTCTTCAGCTGCAAATGCCAAAGGACATGCTCCACTTCATAACAGGCTTTCAGGATGATTTTGGGGGTTTATCCCTTAAATGTTATCTATAATAATGTGATGTCTAAGTTATGCTTTTACTAGTAGTTCTGAACAGATTTAGGCTTGCTCAGGCCAGGTGTGTGTAAACACTGGATAATTTTTTTGGTGCTTTTTAAAGTGCAGATTTCTATGGCAGTACATACTACAGAGAAACTTGCAATGAAACGTTGTATAAAGGCAAGGAAGTTCTGTTTTGTACTTTGCAATAAGGTCATGGAGATGAAAATGCATGTACAGATGTACATTTGTAATTCATGAACCTGGTTATGTGAGTAAGTCCTGTTATTGCTTAAATGCCTGTATATGAAGACTTTAGCTGTAGATTACAAATAATTTTTTATCTTTGTAGTAGTCCTTACAGCTACTGCTGTGGAGTGTCGGAGAATTTTTCAAAGTGCAATAAAAGATAATAGATAATGGGTGCATTAGCACTAAATAGGCAGAACATCCCTGAGGATAGATCTCTAGTAGGAATCTATGGAATAGCTGGTGTTGGGTATTGCCTGTATACCACAGACCACAAGTGTGTGTTAGAAGATACAAGAAAGCCTTTCTGTCATGCTAGCTGTCACCAAATTATTTAAAATGCAGAGCATTTTTGAACCTGCTGTCAACACTGTCTAGAAGCAATACAGCTTCTTTACAACTGGACTCAGCTTTTACTTGCAAAATGTTCCATGGCACCATTTTTCACCACAAATAACCAAAATCTCTTGACACTTCGTTTGCAGTGTTTTGTCCCTTTTGATAGCACTTCTGCTAAACTGGCAATTACTGACTCATCCATGACTAAATTACTGCTGCTGTTCTCTAGAAATCCGGGCTTTACCTGATGCTCTCCCATGCAAGCGCTATGCAGATCAACCCTTGCTAAACACTGAGATTTGACAGGAGCAAATTGCAAAGCAAGATAGCTGCAGGCTGCCTCCTGTTCCTCTTACTGTGTTTCAGCAGAAACAAAATGATTCTGGCAGACAGACATTGCACAAGGAGTATGCAGAAGCACATCTGCATATCTAATAGTCTGATTCTTTAATCTACAGATTTTTAAGAGACGCTTTCATTAACTGGATGAGACATGCTTAGCTGCGTAACATAGTTGTTCAAATTAACGTTTTGTAGGGGAAAGAAAAAGACACAGGCAGATGGCTGGGATGGTTGAAGATCCTATGCCCAATGTGTGATGTATTTTTTCACTATATGATACATAGAACTGTGGATGTTTTGCAGAAAACAAGCTTTTCTCACTTACACGCTCAGGTTTGTTTGAAGTATAGTAATTACCCTGGTTGTATATACAGACTGGAGAATGAGAGGCTGCAGAGCGGCACCACAGAAAAAGGGACCTGGGGTCCTGGTCGATGGCGAGTTGAACATGAGTCAGCAGTGCCCTGGCAGCTACAAGGGCCAAGTGTGTCCTGCAGGGCATCAGGCACAGCATCGCCAGCTGGGCAAGGGGAGGATTGTCCTGCTTGCTCTGCTCTGCATTGGGGCTGCCTTACCTCGAGTGCTGGGGGCAGTTCTGGGCACCACAGGATTGAGCTGTTAGAGAGTGTCCAAAGGAGGGCATGAAGATGGTGAGGGGAAGCCATGTGAGGAGAGGCTGAGGGCACTTGGTCTGTTGAAGCTGGAGGAGACCGAGGGGAGACCTCATTGCAGGTACAGTTTCCTCATGAGGGGGAGAGGAGGGGCAGACACTGATCTCTTCGCTCTTGTGACCAGTGACAGGGCCTGAGGGAATGGTCTGACATTGGGTCAGGGGTGGTCTAGTTTGGACATTAGGGAAAGGTTCTTCACCCAGAGGGTGGTTGGGCACCGGAACAGGCTCCCCAGGGCAGTAGTCACAGCACCAGCCTGAGAGAGTTCCAGAAGAGTTTGGTCAACACTCTCAGGCACACGGTGGGACTCTTGAGGATGTCCTGTACAGGGCCAAGAGTTGGACTTCTGTGGATCCCTTCTAACTCAGCATATGTTTGGCTTTAGCAGAGGTTTAGAGAATGGGAGTGAGACTGCCAAACCTGTGTTGCTAAATGACCAACCTCAGAGCTTCAAATCCCCATTTGCTGAAAGGGCTAAAGCATTCCATGCCTTGTGCCTTTACTCCCTTTTCCAGCATATGCTTGGAGTCCTATAAGGCATGGTGTCCTCAGGTGACCTCGGTAGGGTGGGT
>VXAZ01000255.1:893054-1003726 GCA_013399875.1 Gymnorhina tibicen
GTGGGTGGGCGGGCCCCACTTACCAACAGTGGTGCTACACCTGGTGGGATTGAAGTAGTAGGAGATGACATGGCTGTAAACTGTGAGCTTTTGCCTAGCTTCACTCCTGGTCTGCAGCTGCTTCTGAATGCTTCACTAATGTGAGAAAATGTTGTGTTTTAAAACCAAACAGTCTTTCAGTAAGTTAAATTGAAATGAAACCAATAGACATCTGAAATATCAGAATAAGGTCTTACAGTACTGCATATAAAAACTTAATAGGAAACTATGAAGTGGGATTATTCATCTACCTATTAAAAAGCTGAACGAGACGAGGCATTCCAGTGCGTGCAGGCTTTGGGTTACATTTCTGCATTTAAATGCAGCAGGACCTACAGTAGGGTCATTTTGTGTTGCTTGTAAACAATTTGCAAATTTTACTAAAGAACAGTTCCTGCTGCTGTGTTCTTTTTTATTTTGAAAAAATGTGAAGAGAAAACCCTGAGGTTTTCCTTAACATAGGTGATTCTGATAGCTTTCGTTAATTGGCTGTATTAACAAGGAGTGAGTTTGAAATACTAAAAGTTGTATTCTCAATGACACCACAGCAAAGATTTGCAGATTGGTTTAGTTGCTAGCACCCTTCATACCTTGCTTGTTTAAAAAAAAAAATCTGTGTAATGAGTTACTCTGATCTTGTTGGATTTGGTCTTATTTGACTTAGTTTTGTTGATACTCTTTTGTCTGTGTTTGTGCAGAGTTACCTTGGAGGATATTTGAAGATCCAGCTCTATAAGGAGTGGAACAAATTGTCCTTCATTTCAGTGGAACAGATTAGATGGAATCTGTAACGTAGGGTTTCAGTTAGTCATCTGAAATGTGCAGACAAGGAGGAGAACTTAAGATGTGTGGATTATGTCCTTTTTTTTTAAATTTATTTTTAAAAAAAGGACACTATCTTTAAAAACAGGCTGCCTCTAAATTGTCTTGCTGTGCAGTCCTGCAGGGACAAACACTCATAGTTGGCCTAAATACTTTTTGCAGAAGCAAATGGTTTTCTTTTCAACAAAACCTTACTAGGTGTAAATAAAACTGGCAAGTTATTACAGATACTTAGGTATTTCATGATTCTTTGTTCTTTTTTAATTGTGTGTTCATAATTAGAAAAAATTTGGTTTTGAAAGCCTCAATGAGTTTCAGTATTTTAGGTGTTGAATAATTCATGATGAACTTTGTTTACACACTGTTTATGTCCCAAAGAACCTCAAGCAATTTATTTTAAAAAGACTTTACCACATTCCTTTATTCAGAATTATCCTCTGGTTAATTACATTTGGCAAAATCTTACCTATGTTTATGTAAAGACTGGTACTCTGCTGAGCCTCAGCACTGCTTTGTGAGGGATGCCTGAATCCAAGTCGGGGAGCTGCCTGTTGTGGATCATGCTCAGGAACCCCGGAGCCCTGCATAGCCACTGCTTCAGAAACCAAAGGCCAGCTGAGACAGGAATGAATGGTGCTCACAGGTAAAAGGGACAAACCCAGGCAGCTGTGTAGTAGCGGAAAAAGGGAGTGATCTCGGACAACTTGAAAACGGAACAAAACTCTTGGTCCCTTTCAGCAACCACAGTAAAAGCCCTGGAAATGTATCTGCAGGTTTGGGTTATCCAAACACTAACACATGTTGAGCCCTTAGGCAGCATTGGGGAAGCCTGTAGAAAGTGTCAATATTGTTTAAGAAGTTGGTTTTGGTTTTGCTCTTAGAATGCTCCCAACGCTTTTTTTCCCTTCTGGTTCTCATTCTAACTTAGGGGTGCCTCAGTGTTTCTAGGTCAGGTGTGAGGAAGGCAAAGGAACTAGTTTGGAAGGAAACTGTATTGGAAGGATTTGTCAAAGCTAGTGAGAATCCCGTGCAGAGTAGTTAGAAATGAGGTGAAGTTGAACTGTGGTGGGTACCTGTTCATGGAATACGTGTGTCCACCTGTGTGCCTCGCTCACAGCCATGGTGTTCAGCTAGGGCTGTGTGGCAGCATTGCACCCTTACCTGGTACAGCCTAAAGGCACAGCTACAGGTATTGCATTTGGGTTGCATTTTCAGCACATCACTTTAAATTGTATTTCTGTTAGGCAAGATGGAGCCAAAGGCAGCATTTTTAGTATGGTTGAAAGACTTGGAGCTGCTCCTGTGGTCCTGATGGGGTCAGGAGGAGTATGTTGTTTATCAAGCTGTCATGTAAGCTTAGAAAAAAAGCTACTTGAATGCAAATACACAAGCCAGAACTTTAAAGAAACACAAATCTTGCATGTAACATGGAATGTAGAAAAATGTAAAGCTGCTCCATGGGCTTCACCAGTCTGAATTGCAGCAGCCAAAAGTTAAAAGGATTTTGATAATCTGAGCATCTGTTCATGTCCGGGTTGTTTGCGGTGGTGGGTTGTTTGGAGACAGTATTCACTGAATGGTTGTCTTGTCTGAATCAGAATATTGTGCTTAGATGAAAAAGTAATTCAGCTGATTTTAGTTTATATTTTAATTCAATATTATTTCAGTTCATGTGGGTTTGAGTCAGAGGTCTGAAATTGAATGAGTCCAGAACTTGAAAGCAAGGTACAATCACAAGCATTTAAGTTTAATGTGGGTTTGTGTCTAAGTGCTGCAAGCCAAAGTCTGCAGCCACAGTTCAGCATCTGAGACTTAAATTGTTTTTCTCAATTACCCCAATTTTGAAACCTTGTGATTTAGCTTGAATTTTACCTGTTCTGGATTTTCATTATGAAGTTTAGCATTTTACTAAGTACATAGAAATGGGAAATTAAAGGGAGAAGAAAACACAGCATCACACTGCACCAGTACAGAGGTTCTTTTAAATAAAACTAGAGTATTAATCTGCAGTGGTCTGAAGCACTTTCTCCTCAAAACTGACACTTGGCTTTTTACTTGGTTTCCCGTTTAACAGAAATCATTGGAATCTTATGTATATTTATGATGCTGATGCTGAATTGCAAGGTCTAAAAAACTTTTAAATTTGGTCTTTTGCATAATACTGCCAAGTCGGTGATAGTTACAGGTTTTGTGAAACAGCTTCTTTGGCTGGCATCTGTGCTCAGGGCATAATTATGCCAATAGAACATCTGTGAGACTGAATCTGATGCATGTCCTGATAGCATCGGTTTCTCATAGCAAATGGAGGAAGAAGCGTAGTTTGCAAATAATGTGTTTGTTCACACATCTGGTAAAAGCCCAGAGTTATGAAGATAGTTAGATGTCCAAATTAATTTTCAGTTAGCTTTCTTGGTTCAGTAATAATTTGAATGGTAAATATTAACATTAAACAGTCTCACATACTTTAAAAAAAAATTGATGGGGAATAGCTGTTTCTGTGTTAAAATCTCTTTCATAGACTAAAAGGAACTATCACTGTGGCTATTAAGTGAACTTCTGCCCAGAGTTAATAAAAGAAGAATCCTGGGCATGCAGAGATCATACACATGCATTGGTAATACACAGCCCAGATAATAACCATGAAGGCCTGGTCTCCTAGCTGTTGATGGTTCTATTAAAAAATGCTGGGCCAGACACTTTTTATGTATTTCCATTAATAACCATGGTGTTCACTAGAGCGGAATGAACGCTTTGTATTTGCAATGTGTTTCTATGCTTCCACCTTTCTGGGATATCAGCTTCACTGACAGAGTGCAGTGAGCTAGAGGAGATCATGTATATTAATTTTTAGCTTAATTTTCTTGGGTGACTTGTGAATTATTATGGAAATATGAAAGTCTACAGAGCCAGGATACAAGCTTAATACAAATTAGAGTAAATAACTTGAAGCGTAGGATTTTAGAGGAAGAAGATTAGACAACTGTATGAAATCTTAAGCAAGCTGGGTTAATCAAAAAAAAGTTCAAAGAACAGCATTCTTGTCATAAGGACTTCAAAGTTACTGTAATAAAAGCAAGTGAAGTAAACTAGCATATTTATTAAATGCCAATGAGCCAATTATTATACAACCGGAGTGTTACATGCTGTTTTTTTAATGTATTTCTTCACAAAGCTGCCCTGGACTGAATAGTCAAAGCTGCTTTAGAAAATTAGCGAAATGACAAATATTAGCTTTATGAATAATGTGCATGTGGAAGATAATCTGGTTTTGAGAATCTGTCTGTTATGGACATTAGACACTCAATGGGACCTGCTTGCTCTGGCATAATGTAATTATTGGTTAAAGTAAAAACAAAGCCCCGACAAAGGATGAATGAAGCTGTGCATGAAGTTGTCTCCTGCCAGAGGTGAATGTACAGCTGAGAAAGTGGATTAGTATCTGCCTGAGTCTTCTGCACAGTCTGAGAGATTCGTTGGGTCTGATGTTTACTGCTTCTCCCAAGATTTTTGCTTCCTGTTGGCTTTTGATTAACTTTTTGGGAGTTGAAGTGAACTTGTAAACTTGGTCCATTGGAAAGATGTGTAACTTTTTCCTGAGGTGGAATGCTCAAACAAATTCTTGTTTGTATTTTTGTAATAATTAACCAAGGAAGTGTTTGTATCTGAATACACTGAAATAAATATTAAGGTTGGATTCTTTTAAAGAGTTGAGTTAAAGGTTTAGTCAACATATCAAACAGTCTTATTTCCCACAGTATCTGAAGTAAAATCTGAATTTTGCACGAGTATCAAAAAATGACAGCTCATAAAAAGGACTCATGTTAAGCCACACGCGCGTTACCACCCAGGTGTGGGCTCTGCTGTAGGTGAGCGAGCACCACTCCCTGAGCCTTTCCCTGCTGCTCCCAGCCAGTGCTGCCAGAGGTAAACAGGAAGCTGCTGCAGTCCTGGAGCTTCTACTCCCTTTACTCAGCACTCTGTGAAATTAAAATAAACATAGAAAGCAACTTTTGCATGAGAACCTCCCCCAGTGTGGAGTTCTCCTGACCCCCCAGACACACTCCTCCAGCCACTGTCAGCAGCGAGAGGAGTTGACAGCTCCTCTGCAAAGGGGATATTGGTGTGTGGGGAGCCCTCCTGAGAGAGCAGGAAAAGCCTTTCAGCTCCTCCCTGCACACGCCACCTCCCCGTGCCACAGCTGTCCGGCGCCACTGGACTGCGCTTCCTGGAGCTCTCCTTGTCCAGCTAGCCCCCCCAGTACAGTGACCTGTACAGAAACACACTCCCCTGAGCCCTGCGTCTGAGCACAGTCCAAGAACAGATTACCCAGCGCTACTCAAACGTGAAACCAGACATTCGTGAAGCCACCTACTTGGGAAAAACCTGTGTAAACCTAACAGTATCCATTGGAATTCTGCAAGCAGGTTGCGGCAGATAAGCTCTTTATCACAGGCTCCACCCTGGTACACAGAGCAGTGATTGTCTTGTACTGCCCCACTTATCCCAATTGAAACTATGCATACAGGAGGGAAGATCAAAGCAAATACCTCAAAAATGGGTGAACTTGAAATCCATGACCATGCTAATGCCCAGGTTAAGAAATGAGCAGTTGACTGTATATCTTTTTTTGTTATCAGAACAGTTAAATGTTATAACTCTGAGCAGTGCGTTGCACTAATAAAGTTTTGTGATGTCAGCACAAAGGTGCTTTTTGGTACATGCTGATGAAAAACCAGTCTTGGCCACAGTTTTCTGCTGTGTTGCAGCTTTTGCAGTTTCATCATGCCTGTTGCAATAAAGTGTTTTTCTTTAGCCTGAACTGCCACTGGCATGTGACTACATGACAGTCTCCACTTGGAAAAAAAGATCTATATTCCCTCTGGTTTGTAAATAAGTTCATAGAATGGCTGTCTTTAAAAGGAAAAAGTAAAAAAAAAACAAACCAAAGGACTCAGCTGTCGTTTTTCAAAATTATTTTAAATTATTTGTAATTCAGGGGGATGATTTAACTAATGCTCATTTTAGAAATTAGTCTTTCAATTTTTGTGGAATTGCTACATACTGTTACTCAACTAGATCAAACTGTTGGCATAAAACCATCTTGTTTTATATTTTTGGTTAAAAGCAGTATTAAAATAAGGTCTGTAATCTACCCAACCTGTTGTATTCTTAAAATCCATTAGTAATTGGTGAGGACAAATACACCCAACAAAATGTAATGTTCAGTAATCTTATTCAGAAGTGTAACTAAAAATAGAACGAAGTATTTCTTTTGGAGTTACAGAATCTTCCTGCTTATAGTTAGGCATTGAATTGATTATGTAAACGTTTGTTATTGGGAATGAGATTTTTCAGTCGTTTGAAGGTGCTGTGACATCAGTGGAAATGGATTTGGTAGATGCAGACAGAGTGTAAATGATGTAACTGGTACTCTTCAGCTGCAATAGAGTACTGTCTGAATGGTGTTTTAACAGGAGCTGTTTTATTCCCTGGAAATCTTACAAATTCTAAAATTATTTCTCCGCCATTTAATACTTGCAAAAATGTATTTATTCTTTCATCCTTCAGTGTTGTCTTGTTATCAATTTAAATGCTAAATAATTCAGAAATATTGCCATGCTCTTAATTTTGTATTCTGCATAGATTAAAAAAAAAGCAAAACCTGCAGCTAAAGAATAAGGCTAAAGTAATTCTTTCTCTTTCCTTGATATTGTATTGCTCCACTCTATTCTCTGGAAACAGAGCATTGTGGTACAGGGAAGGGATGCGTGGGGAGTCTGGGCTGAGCAGCCACTGAACTGCTGTTGCCGGATACCTCGGTGAGCTCAGAATCGACGGCCTTTAGCCTGCTGATGGGAACAGCCATCCCAGAATTGTCACTGGAGGCTCCGGGAGTAAGCAGGCGTTTCCCAGTAAAACCCTCTGGCACAGGATTGTCAGCTGGGGGTACTGCCGGGGGCAGACTTGGGCCTTGAACTCTCTGGGTGGTGTCTCGCAGTATCAGTGTGATGAGGAAACAAATGTCTTCATTTACCGTGAACAAAAGGGTCAGGAGAAGGGGAAAAGGAACAGCTGCGGCCGTACAAAGAGGGCAGTGACAGAGCAGAAGGGAATTCACTGCGGTGATTATGGCCTGATGGTCGAAAGCTTGGTGCTAAAGCCTGAGGTTCCAAAAGCTGGGAGATGGGGCAGGGCAGTGAGTGTTGACATCAGCTAGAACAGGACACGGCTGGGGTGGTGTTTTTGTAATGTGCCGGGGGTTTTACTTTCTCCGAAGTTTTCCACTGGCACTAACTAACACAGTGGCAGGAACCCCAGCATCCCCATGCTCCCTGCTCCAGCGTGTGCTGACGTGCTGGTCCCACGTGTGGAGCCTCTGAGTCGCACTGCTCTGAGATTCCTCCCTCAGGAGAGCACATGGTAAGCTCCCAGTGGGCTTCAGTTTATTATTTACTTTCAGGATGATCAAGGGAAAATAGTCTCAGTCCTCTGCTATGGCAGAGGCAGTGGCATGTTGTTTGAATCTATTGATGGAATTTTCAAACTACTTTTTTCAGTTAAAGACCATAGTAATACTACGTGTAAGGTGTATGATTGCTTAAACCCCTTTTACTGGAGAAGCCCCTTTTAATTTTGAAACCTGCTTTTAATGGAGAAGAGTGACAGACATAAAGTCTTTATTACACTTTCAGGATTGACACAGCCAAGATGAAAATGTTTGTTGTAATTTTTCTGTTACATTTCTTAAATTGCATGGTAGCTATATACAGATGTAAACTGCGTATACAATTCACAGATGAAGAGTTAGTGTGTGTGAATGCTGCTCAGTGCAGTGATTGCCTTACGGGGGGATGGTGGGGTATATACACACACACATTGACTAAAAGTTGCTATTGCAAGGCAGCCGGGGCCTATACTGATCCACCAGTCCCAGGAAATCTTGCTGCTTGTGCCACAAAGAACAAGTCAGACTTCGAACAGCTCTGGAGACTGTTCAATAAGTAAAGTAAGACAGTAAATGTCTAAGAGCAAGTCAATCATATTAAGTAGTTAACACTATTGCGTTTCCTTAGGAAAATTTTTTCTTGGAACATGAGGACAAAGCCACCCAACAAGCTGTGGGATAAGCAAATAGGAGTTTACAGTTCATTAACTGCATCCCAGTATCTGCCCAGGGTATCTAACGTTTCAAAATCTTAGGCGTGTTTGCATGATCCACTCTTGAGCTCATTCCTGTCCTTACTTCGGTCTGTTGTGTGTCTGTGCCTTTTTAAAAAGAATCTTTCAAAACTTTTAGTGATCCTTTAGTGATACTTTTAGTAATACTGATGCAACAGTTGAGTCTTGTGGTCAAATACTGAAGTAGCTTCTATTTTGGTAATGTCCTGTTGGTTATCTTAGAAGAACGCCGATGTCGTTTCTGGCTCGTGAAAATGAGCATGATGTGAAAATCCCGTAGACTCTCATGTTCTTGTAACTCGTCTTGTGTTAGAGCGTACATTTGCTGTCCAGGTGAGCAGGCTCTGGTTGCTGTCTCTTCTCCTCATCCCGGCCCTGGCTGCAGGGAGGTCGACCCTGGGTGCTCCCTGGCTCCAGAGCCCAGAGCAGGAGGTGATGGTGGGGAGATGCCCTGGGGCCAGGCTCTTCTGGGGCAGCAGCACCTGCACAGGAGCTGATGGGAGCAGGTGTTTGACCTCTGGGATCTCCTGCAGCCTGTAACCAGCTCTGGAGTCAGTCCTTCAGGTCGTGTTGGGCTGAATCCACCCCTGTCTGAGAGCAAACAGTGAGAACTAATCACTTTTCCCCCCAGAATTTTTTTTCTCAGTATTTTATTTCCCTAGCTGTGGTTTGTTGGATATTAACCTGTTGTAGTTTCCATTCCTTAACAAATTTTTGGTATTTTTAGTTCTCTGTATAGGATGTCTATCCTCCTGCTTAGATGCTCAGTATTTTTGCTTTGCTATTTCCTCAAATCTTTAAGCATTGCTTTTCATCTCCCTTAATATTTCCCTCATGTTAAATTTAAATAAATGGCCTTTATCTTTGTCCATCTTGCTGCTTCTTCTATCTTCCTTTAATTTCCTTTCTGAAATATGGTCACATCATTGCAGCTAATACATATTTTTTTCTAACATAAGATATACTAGAGCTATTTTGGAGCACATTTGTTCACTATAGCTTTTCTATTTTGATTATCCCCATAAAGGACCAAAATTCACATTAAGTATTTTTGCAATATTCTCTGAGAATAGCAGGCCCTTTCACTTTTTAGAAATATGTGAAAGATTCCTCTAAGTGGATCATAAAAGTTTGCTAATTTTGACGGATGATATCATTGCAGAAAGCCGTGGGTTTATTTTCCTGTTAGCTGGAAACACTGATACAAATTATGTATGTATGGGACTGGTGATAGGCCTCCATTTGTAGAAGCATTGATGTCAGGTCTAAAGTAAATGGTGTGCAGCTTTGCCAGTTTTGGGACATCTTTGGCTAATGTGTGTGTGTGTCATTTACTATTGTACTCATAATACTGAGCTGAGGAGGTAGGCACATGCTCCAGAACTACAAGAAATTTGTGCAGTAGTACTGTGTTAGTTGAAAAGGGGAAGAAAGGGTCATGCTTGTGATCACTTGATACTCCTACTCCCTCGTGGAGGCTGAAAATCCCTTCTGCACTGTGGTGGGACATTGATGTTTGCTCCCGAAAAAAGCTGTCAGAGATTCAGAGTGGCAATTTTTCCCTTTGTGGGAATGAAGAATGATTATTGATGGCATGTAGGTGCTTGTAGTTTAGCGAGAGTTCTTATGGACAAAGAGTAACAAGGTTCTCAGGGGCAGAATATACAATCTCTTCTGATCCCTTGTTTTTAGTGCTTTATTTTTAGATGTACGATTTTTAAACAGCTTGAAATACAAAAATATTTGCTTTTTTTTCCAGTTAAAAGAAAACCCATGTTGTGACACAGCATGACTCAATCTTTTTATAGCTACATCCAATACGTGTTGCTTAGGATAATGTAAAAATATACAAACAATAATAAAGGTAAAAATAAGAAACCAGCAGTTGCTACTGTTACACAAGGTGGAGGACAGCAAAAAGAAATTCTGTAAATAAATGCCTTATCCATACTTATTATTAAATCCAAACAAAGCAATGATCTGCTTTAACCATATTGTACTGCCAGTACCAAAAGTAGTACAGAAAGCATAGGCAGTATTTAGTACACAGAATGTATTTTGCATCCCCCTTCTTGGTATTAATGTAGCAGTTGCGTTAATCTGTAATGAGTGGGTGTTAAGGGACATGCCCAGAGTGGGAGCAGAGTGGATTTTGCAGGTTCCTGGGTGTTGGCTGTTTGGATGCTGGAGATCCCGGAGCTGCTGAGGGGGCCCTGCGGCCCGGGGGGAGCTGTGCCCGTGCTCCTCAGGCTGCGGCTCGGGAGCAGCAGGCCCCGAGCTCACGGGGTCATCTTGTGACTCGTAAATATTATTCTTGTCAGTGCAGAGCAGATCTGATTTTGAGCCTAAAACAGCAACCAAATGAATAATAACAGCTGACAGCAGTGTGGTACACGCCTTTAATTGAAGCCTTGCCAGTCCAGCCTCCGCTCCCTGTGCAATGTCAGGTGCTGGCGTTGGAAACTCGGGAAGAGCCTGGGGGAGGTCTGGCAGCCAGGTTGTTCTACACTGGTGTTTCCACTTCTGTGGCTTTTAGCAGCCTGTTGAGATGTGTTTTTGTTTTGGGGTTAGTTTTTTGTTTTGTTTTGTATTTTTCCTAATCTGCCAAGCTCATCTTTTTCCAGCTGCTCAGGCATTGTTAGTGCTGACACAAAGACTTTTATTTGCTTACTTATTGTACAGTTAGGTCACATCTTTCACTGAGAAAACTAAGAGAAGCCAAGTAGCTGTCTGCTGACATCTGACCTGCATGGCTTGGCCCAGGGCTGGACCTCGGGCTCTGTTGGCCATGTCTGACCGTGCCCCAGGGGAGCTCTGTGGGAGTTACCAGGTCCTGGCTGTGACATCGGGTGTGGGGCAGCTCTGCCAGCCTTGTGCTGCTGGCTCTGAAGAACCTTCTGGGAAAGCAGGACACAAGCAGGCTGGGAGATCTGGCCTGTGTCTGGACGATCCCTCTGGAGAGGGGTAGAGGGAGAAGTGTGTTGTGTGCTGGACAGCAGAGGGCAATTAGTAGCTGAGTGAATTAGCCTGAGTGCACCCTGCAAAGCAGGTTCAAGTGGACACCGGGTCACTAGCTCAGGTGTAAATTGTCTCTAGATTAGACTGCTGCATTTTTATCTGCATGATGGAAAGCTCTTGTTGAAAAAAAAGCTTAAATTCTCAAGAAATATGCAATAAGAACAAATCATTAGTGTAATTTTTAAACATATGGCCTTGTCCTTTGGAAAATACGCAGCCTGGAGAAATTTTATAATTGCTATGATGTGGAGTCTTTTCAGATGATTGATGATAGGAAGATTTTTTAAATTTTTGTTTTTCATTTCAAAACTCTATAAAAACCAGTTAGTTGTTAGCTGGACACAGTTATAGTACCAGTTGGAAGTGACTGAAGTTGCTAAATTCAGGTTAGACTCTATAGTCATTGCTCATGCTTGGAAGGGCAAGAACTTAGGAGTGGGTGGTGTAGACGAAACACTCCCTATTTTATTGAGCAGACAAGGATGTGATAGCCACTGCACCTGGCCATCCCACTGGTGTTACCTTCCTGGAGAAGGAAGAGTGAGAGCAAACCTTAACCACAGCTGGTCAGGCACTACTAAAGCTTGGGCTGATTTCTAGATCCCAGGGAGAAGTCTGACAATAATCTAGTGGTGATTTGCTGCTTCTCTGCACATTTGCATGTAAGGCCGTGTTTTGAAGGGAAAAGGGTAATTCCAAACTACTACAAAACTGCCACTTAAATTGAGTTACAATATTAATGGGAACTACTTAGTGCCATGGCACTCAGCTGTCTTCTATGCCATTGCTTTATTGGCTATTTAGGCTGCTGCCCTTTTATTAAACCTCTCTGCACAGTTTGCAGTGTGTCTGTGGTCCTGTGGCTCTCGGATTTGATTGCTGCTGTGATTAGAGGTGGGCAGGAGCTCAGGGCAGAGCTGCTCTCAGGGGTGCTGGGCCGCCCTGGCACTGCCCCTCTTGTTTCCCTGCTGGCTCCCAGTGCTTTTGGGGAAGAACCCTTTGGCCTGGTCCTGTGTGTGGCTTAATCGCAGTCAGCGACAGTCACTGACTTGCATAAAGCTGCTGTTTTGCAGACAGTGTGCACATTTTCCATGTATCCCATGGCTTTGCAAGCTTTGTGCTCATTGAGCTCACTGGGTCTGATGCCATGGCTTCCAAAGGGAAGTTTGATTGTTTTCCCAGTCTCATTTCTTACACGTTTTCTGTAGCTTACTCTCTTATCTGATACTAAACCACATTCTGTATAGCTTTGTGAACAGTCTAATTATCCATATTTATTTTGATACTTGTACCTTTTTGTCCATCCTGCCAGTTGCTTTTTCCAAGTGTAATATCACAAATAGCTGATGAGTACACAGAAGGAAATTATGCTTCTCCATTGGACTTCTGTTTTTTTCCAATAACCCAAGCTTCAACTAATATTTTCAGTCACATGTTTTATGACAATTAAAAAAAATTATTTGTTTTTTCAGTGCTTCCAGATCACTGCTTCCATTGTACCTACAGAAAAGTGACAGGGTTCATACAAACTAAGCTAGTTGGAAGTTATTATTTTATTGAAGCTCACAGGCACTTGCAGATGTTCACGCAAATTGCTGAGATTGTGTTTTCAGACACATTTACCTCTGCTGTACTATATTTGAAAGCATTCTTTTGATGTATGTTTGCAACTGTTCTCCATTGGTGTTAGCAGTGATGGATCTGCATCAGGGTAGCAATGGCTGGAGACTTAAGAGAAAAGACACATAAAGCCTACAGCTTCTGTGCTGTCTGCAGTAGGAGGGTTTTAGTGCAAGTTAATTTAACTTGAGGTAGAAATCGAGTTGGTCTTTGGTTTCTGTGTCAGTCAAGGTGAGATGAAGCCAGGCTGTAGGCCTGCTGTAGCACTTGGTGTTGGTACAGTTGTGTGGGTCATTTGCTCCTGCAGAACTGTGTACACACAAAAGTTGCCTCTCTGTAAGTTGCTGATGTTCCATTTCAATACCAATGCCACTGAAGTGTTCAGAGTACCTGAATTTTCTTACTTAAATCTGTAAAATTTTTGCAGAATAAAAAAAAGCACATACTTTATAATAATAAATTGCTTGTATCCTGGTGAATGTGACTTGATCCTGTATAATGTACACCAGAGCAGTGTAGTTAAATCACATTGTTACAAATTGTAGAATTAAAGAATGAGGGGAATTTGCAGAATTGGCATTTTGTTGGCCACATCTTCCTTGACAGCATACTTGATCACTTCTCAGTGTTAAATGTGCTAAATCCAGCATCACTAATTTCAGTATTGTGTAAGCAAAAATTAAGTAGAAAAAGGCTAGAGATCAGAACTCCATTAGCGTTGTCTGCCAGGCTACAGAAAATAGGTTTGGGTTTGGAGAGCAGATTTATAGTTGAATTAATAACCTTGATGTTGACTGGATTTAAATCTGTTTGTGGGTGTATCCATGGAACCAAACAACAGTTCAAATCAGCTGGAAGAAAAACAGATTTTGATTTCAAGTGATACAGCATGAAATGTCACGTGTTTTAGTAGCATCCTGAAATAGTAGTCTCTGAGTGTGGGGAGAGAGTATCTATTTAGATGTCAGTTAAGCATGGTGACTAACAGATCAAAAGGGACTGTGAAGACACGCAGCCGACAAGCTGGGGTACATAATTTGCAGAACATCCCTGAATACTTAACTGCAGCAGGCTCACAGCTTCCCTCCCAGTAACAGCATACGTGCAGCTTTGGCTTAAAAGACTGTAAAGGATGAGGAATTCACTGTGGTGATGGTAATTATCCTCACTGGTAATAGTTGCACTGTAGGAGTGTAATTTTTGCATCCTTAGCTTCCAATAGCTGCATCTCAGTTGGAATAATTGGGGTATTTTTTCTAGTAGATTTAAAATGTCTGCCATCTGAAATCCATTCTGTGTGTAGGTGGTCACAAAACCCCATGGAATTACCTTCTAGTTTTGGAGGACAGTGCAATTCTTTAACAGTGCAGAGGCAAGTCAGCTGACACCATTTATGTGTGTTTTCATAGAATGCCTGGATCAAGGGATAGAATTCAGTGAAAGAAAAATATTTGTGAAGTTGGAATTTGAATAATGGTTTTCAGTTACTTAATGCTGATGAGAAATGTGGTAACCTTTGTGATGTTCATTGTGCTTTCCTGCAGGGCAGCAAAGGACACTACAGATACCACTGGCAGAGCCACAATGTCAAGCACAGTGGAGTGGATGATATGGTCCTGCTTTCCAAAATCACTGAGGATTCCATAGTGGAGAACCTAAAGAAACGATACATGGATGACTACATTTTTGTATCCTTTGTTGGTTTTGTGGGGCCCTCTGGCCTTGCTGAGCCAATGCGACACTAATTACATGTATGTATTCTCTTTAAGCAGATTACTCAAAGATGCTGAACATTTTATATGATGCTTCACCTGAGATAACACAAAATGCTTTGAAACCTCAGCTAATTATGAGGGTTGAAATTAAGATAGCAAAAATTATTTTAAGGTATTCTCTTTAATATTTGGAATTGTTCTTGCCAATGTTGAAGATTGTACCTCCATATATTTATACATTCACATGGCTCCTGAAGCCTCCTGAGCTAATGCCACTTCTGAGAGCAAGAATTAATAGGTTTTAGGTATGTGTACTTTATTGATGTGTTCTTCTATACCTCCAACATTCTAATGCTCTCAAAATAGCATTTCTTCTGTGACATTAACCCCGTTAACAACTAATTCTGGAATTGTTAATACTGTGAATCATGGGGTGATGCTTTTTCTTTCTTGTGAAAATAGTGAGATTAACATGCTCTTTCTACTGGAGCAGGCATAAGGGTGTTTTCCAAGGAGACTAGTGGTCACATTGAGGGATCAGTCTTCCCTCATGCAGGGAGAAGGACTCCTTTTGCGGTTCTGTGAAGGCTTTCCATTCAAAGATGAAGATCATCTCTTGAATATTTGAATTGTTTGTATGTCCACCCATGAATGAACATTTCTCGGTGCTACATTGTACAGAGATGACGGAATCATCCCAGAAAATGCTGCTATTGTTTACCAACAGAAAACTGTCACTTCAAGTGTTTATACTGACACAATGAGTAATTGATTTATTATATTCAAGACCCAGATGTTGTCACTCTTTTTGAATTAAATGTTAAAAGTATGAATAAAGCCTCGAAATTAATGTTACAGAAATTATGTTCATTCAGTTACAGTTCTTCTCTAACACATTACCTTTTGTGCCATGGCACCACAGTAGTAGATTCCTACATAGGACAGTCCAGCAGGATAGATTTGTTAATTTTCCTACTTTGTACAGAAAGCTTAGATAGCAAGTTTGCCCGTGAACAATTCCAGATTGTTAATGAAGCCTGCAGTACAACATTTTGGACCTATAGGTGTGGGCTCGTTGCTAACTCCCAGCTCAATGAAAAGTGATAGTGATACCTGTGAATTACTATCAGGTGCTTCCTATGTGTACACTGCAGCTGTAGTTCCAAAGGTTTATGAAGTATTTGAAATGGAGGGCATGCGCAGCTGAATGCAGAATGGGGAAATACTATATTAAAAATGTTGCAAAAATTCTAATAATGGTTGAAATTGAGTGTCTTGGTACAGGGCAGCCTGCAGGAGAGGACTCCGAGGGACTATTAATAGTTTCACTCATAAAGTAACGCCACAGACTGAATTACCCAATTCCCCCAGCACCCCACCAGTGCATGCAGCTGAGTAATTGTCTAATTTAGCTTGGCAGTGGCCATTTCCATCCGGCTCTGCTTGCTCAGCACTGTCTTGTGAGATCAGAATGTGTCACTGCACTGTATTCTGCAAAGGTCAAACCAATATTTTCTAATACTGATGATACAACCTCCTCAGTTACAAAGGACTAAAACCAGTTCAAATATGCCATTTCCTTTCTGTATTTTTATTCAAGGTGTGTCATGATTTGGCCTTTAACATATGTTTCTGTACTTAGCTTGTCCTAAAATAAGATAATATGAAAATATTCCAATTGAATGATATGTTTATATTCTTGTAAGCCTGCTAATTTAATTTTTATTAACAATTGTTGTAAGCTGTGGGGTTTTTTACTGCTGTTTAAAGTATTATGTAATAGGTGGAAAAGTTGTCACTAGTAATAAGATAATACTTTATGAAACTGTAGTTACCTTAACTTCTTCTGAATGCAGACATACATTGGCTCCGTATTAATCTCCGTGAATCCTTTCAAGCAAATGCCATATTTTGGGGAAAAGGAAATTGAAATGTACCAAGGAGCAGTAAGTAAAGCAGTCTAAAATATAGTGCAGTATTCAGGGGCTTGGAAATATAATTCTACACAGTTTAACACTTGGAAGCATTTGTTTCTGGGTTTTGCTAGCATTGTGTTAGCCTGGGAGAACTTGGCAGATCGCCGTTACCATAGACTGAGTCTTCAGATTGAACTCCCTGGAATGTAAGATCAGTATTTCCAGAAAATACTTGTATCGATTAGCTCTAATCCATATTCAGTATCTCTCCTTGACATGTCCCTGCTCCTGCAAAGGCAGTTTTTAAGCTGTCATATGCACAAAATGGCCATTAGTGGATTTGGAGACTGTGATTTCAGAACTCCCTAACTGGACAAGAAGAGTAAAAAAATGGAGGTGCCAAAATTAGATAGGCACTTTTGAAAATACAGCTTGAAGAGTGAGTCAGCACAAGAACATTAGGGATTCAAAATTCAATTTCCTGCTCGAGTTGGGTGTGTTCACTCAGGGAAACTGTTGGGTTTGAATGGCCCAGTGGATGAAAATGGAACCCGAGGCACCAGGCTCTGAGTGCTGGCCGGGGGGAGAGCATTGTTAGCACATGACCACTGGTGGGATAGGCTTAAATTGTGTGAGTTTCCTTTGGACAAGTAATACATTTCATGCAGAGGCCATTTTTAGAACAGGGTGTTTCCAATAGTTTAGGAGAAAATTATTAAGAGAGAAAGATCACTCACAAAGTCCAGAGACTTTGGTTTGTTTTATTAAATGTACCAAAAAATTCTTGGGGAAAATTCACTATGAGGTGCTATTCAGAATTTTTTTTTCCAGGAAAATAACTCTTCCAGTTTAAATACAAATCTATTTTCCTCTTTCTGCATTTTTTAATGCTGTCTTGAAAAATTATTCTTTATTTCCCCTCCTAGGCACAGTATGAAAACCCACCGCATATTTATGCTCTTGCAGACAGCATGTACAGAAACATGATTATTGACAGAGAAAATCAGTGTGTCATTATTAGGTAAGAAAAAGATCTGTAAAAAATCATTTATTTTCTTATGGTGTTTTAACTTGAAGAAGCAGAAAAGTTTATTATATCATTTAAAATCTTCTGTCCATGTTCACATTTTGAGATTTTGTAGGATAGCTAAGTATTTTCTGACCCTCCTTTTTGTTTTCCAGTAAAATCCTGATGATAGCTTAACCACAAGAACTCTCTTACTCACACAGCCAGCTTCTTGTCCAAAACCAAAATTATAACAGCTTGAATTGACTACATGAGGGGGCTGGATTAACAACTGCACAACCACAGATACTGTTAAATCCAGCAGTCCCACATGGACTGCATTTATCATGGTCTTTTGTTCCTTTTGGAGTTTTACTTGCATTCACTCAGAGACAAAAGGAGGAGAGAGATACTGGGAAATGAATTTCATCTTCACTATTAGTCTGTTTTAATTATTAAGCGATGGAATTCCCTGTGGAATTATTACTCAACTTTTTTAATGACAGGCATTATTTAAATGACAGAGTGAATTTTGGGACCAGACTTACGCTTTGTTCTCATCTGTGGGTTTTAAAGGTGGTGTATGATAAAAGAAATGTGTGGAGAGCAAGAACTGCAGGATCCTGCAGCTGGTACCCTCTGCCCCTTCTGGCTTCCCCTCTTACAGGGCCGCTGGGGAGGTTCAGGGCAGAGCACCTGGAGCTGCCCTTTACCCGCAGCAGGGTGGGGCCTCCCAGGGGCTGTGCAGGGATTTTACACCTGGGAAAGCCAAGCAGGTGGTAACAGTTTGCTGTGTCCACAGAGGGCCTCCCTGCTCCTGGGCCCCTGGGACAGCCTGGTGCCACAGGAAACAAAAAGTTCAGAGCTCTCCTGCCTGTCACTGAGATGGCTGAATTGTTCCCTGAGCTCAGTCTTTCTCTTTGGAAAACTGATGCCTATTGCTGTGCTGAAGTTTACTAGGCATATGTAGTCAAATTGAGACCTGTTAGGAATGGGTAAAATTGGGATTTATTTTGCTTTTGGCACAAAGTAGCATCCCAGAGAGTGGGATGTTTCACATGAAGTTGAATTTACAGTGAAAATCTTTGAGCTGTTGAGGATAGTGATTAAAAACCCTACTTTTTGATCCTGTGCTATGCCCCACAGAGCAGCGCATGCAGAGTCACATTGTGAGAGAGCTGAGATGCAGATCTGAGACTTAGAGTTTTAATTTTATGTGACAATTCTTGTACTTGAATGCTGATGATGTACTTGAATGCTCTTTGGAATGTGCATTTTGTATGTGCAGAGTGAAACTTCTCTCAGTGTGTGCACAGCCTAGTCAAAGTCTGCAGGAGTTAATTGAAATCTACTGCAAAACTGAAACAAGGAGGATCATATTTGCAAGGGACGTTTCAGAGACCTTTTTTGTCCTTTATACACATTTATTTTTCCTTTGATATTATTACGGCCACTGTAGAAACTGTGGACTAGACTTAAAAGTAGTTTTTCTCATGGTTTTTGATTTTTTAGGACACCTAGAAATTACTTTTAAAAATAATAAATCAAGTAACTCAGCTGCTCACTAAATTTATATTGTTTGGTTGATATTTTAATCCTTTGGACCACATTTGATTTAAACTGTTTAGATACATCTTGTATTTTCTGATTTAGTGTCATCACTATTTCCAACAACCAGGGCTGGCTTTAGAAGGAAGTTTCTTGGAGTTTGCTTGTTTTACGTTTTATTGCGTGGACCAGTAGGCCTGAAATTGCTGCAGACTGGCAGCTCCCAGGATGCTGCAGCTCTTGAGTGAAATGAATGTTCTGCCACCACTCCATCAGTTTCACATGATAGCTGCCAAGGGCCTTAGCGTTTCTGCCCCTAAACTGGTGATTCTCAAAAAATTGAGACACAGCTCTGTCTGTTGTCAGTGCCACAGAAGCTGCTGAGCATAAGCAGCTCCAAATGAACCTTTGTCTTCAGTGAAACATCATTTTTGCTGTAAAAATCTGTCCTTTGGAAGATGAGTGATGATAACAGTAGGGTTATAGTGAGGTGCTGCTTGCTTCTCTACTTCATAACTAGTCTGAATTTGGAGTGACTCCATTGAAAATCCCAGGTGGAACAGAAGGAACAGAACCAGCTAGTACCCAGGTTTTTCCTTCTTTTTCCTCCTCAAGATGGCAGATTTCCTCCTAAAGAAAGCTTTGCAAAGAGAGAAGGTAAGAAATAAGGTGTAGATTGGACCTATTCACAGATCACAAAGGCTGAGTCTGGCTTCTGTTGCATATGGAGCCTTGGGAATGGGGACACAAGGATGGTGGGGAGGAGGCTGCTGCACACCTGCTGTGTCCTCCCTCCGAATGCTTTGGGCACCTGTGGCATCTACCTCCAAAGCTGGCAGGAAAAATGCATTCCCACAGACTAGATGTGTGTTTCAGGCAGGTGAAGGAGGGTCCCTAATGTAGGCAGAACACCTTTTGCCTGGACATTAATTCCAAATGCATTTAGACACTGTTAGAAAAAACTCATCCTCTTCAAAAGTCAGTGAATGAACTGGGAAAGCAGATCCAAAAGAAAATGCAATTCTCTGAAAGGCTGGATAGGTGGCAACCAAAAATAATCTCTTTTCAAATGATAAAAGAAAAACTGTTACCAAACAACCTTTCCAAGGCCACGGAAGGCTTTTTCATTAGCTAAGTAATTCCAGCATATTTGCATACGTGTTAAGAAAATGACGTGCACATGTGTAATCACAGCTGAGCTGCTTTGCATGGCTGTTGCAGAGTAAATAAACAATGAAGTTATTCATGGGCTGCCTCTGGGCCGGGCCGAATCCAGGAGCAGGGTGTGCTGAGGTGGGAAGAGGTAGTAGCGCCCCCAGGTCTTCCCTGGCTCTGTGTGCATGGGCAGAAGTGCAGAGGAAGTTCACTCACAGGGGTACCACAGCTAAGATGGACTTGATTTCTCATTAAGCTCATGTTTTACTGAGGCATGATATTTAATTTAGACCTTTCTTGAACTAAGCCCATCGATGGCAGTTAAAACAGACTGTTGGCATTTCTCCCCCATGTGACATAACAACCCTTCCAGACTATGAAGAGGGAGTTGTCCGGTCAAGATTTTAATTATGAAGGATTGTCTCGTGGCTTTTAATTCCTTTTGGGCTATCCCTGTCCTTTAATTAAGAGAGTGGAGGTTACGATCAGTATTTTTGTATTATTTAGCAATAAATGCATTTCTTCAGAGTGTTGTTAAGCTTTTACCTTACTGTAAAGCTGAGGACTTTATTTTCACTTTGATTCTGTGATCCCTGCCAGGAGATGTTGCCGTTGCTTTAAACCAGTTTTTCTTGTTTGTAGTTTCAGTTTACATCTTGCATTTCTGTGGTGACATTTGAGTCCAGGAAAGCAGTGTGTGGTGACTGCATACCTAAAAAGACAATACATCTTATATACTACAAATATGTGTTAATGAAAAGATCATTTGCCCCAACAGCTTTTAGTGAACAGCTCATGTCTATCTTAAATCTATTAAGTTCGAAATTTAATATGAGATTTCTAGTCAGTTTCTGTATCTCAGCTTTCCAGAAGACTCAGATGACTGATCATTCTAAAATGTCTGCATAGAGAACCTGAAAGTTTAATGAGGAAGTGGTAGAAACATAAGTCTAACACAGTAAGAAAAGTTAGGTTAAAGCTCTGATTCAGAAGGGAAAAATACTTCACTGAAGTCATGCTACTGAGGTTTCTCTGAACATAATTGCAGAAGGTAAATTTTCTGTGTAAACAAACTAAAAAGCTCATCCAAACACATCAGAGTATTTTACATACACAGTGTTCTTTACTGGCAGATCCAAGAGTTCCTTATATATATTTGGTATTAAAATTTCTGCATTGTCCTGGTGATGTAGATAAGCATCACTTGTATTGTTCGACAGCCATGGATACCATATTAAATGTCACTCAGAAAATTCATTTTAGAGAGAAGGATGACGCTGTGTATCAGATCTTGCTTTTGTAGTTGCTGATTGTTTTCTCTGGGAAGGAAGCAAGGAGCAAAAAAATTTCCTTCTGCATTTGTAGTCTTATTCTGATTTCAGCTAAGCATTAATTGATTTTGTGGAAGAAAATGTCATTTTTTGAAGTGGCAAATAGTGCTAGAAGAAACAATACATCTTTCAAAACATTATAATTTTTGTTAGTGACTGGGACTATGTGATGGTTTTACTTTTAGCAAGAAAAGTCTCTGAGAAAATTGTCAATACCACAATCCACTTTAAGCCATTTTAAGACTTTTTTTCAAGCTTTCAAAACCTCCATACTTCCAGTGTACTTCAAACTACCAAGTTAGATGATTCTTACATCTTCTTAAAATAGTTTTAATAGCAGCAGAGCAGTCAGATTTATACAAAGAAGCTGCATGAGAACCATTTGGCAGGATTGCCACAATTTCCGTGTTCCATTTGAATACTTGAGCTTTACTGGGGGCAGGATACCATCCCATCAGATAAAGCTGCTTTGGTTCATAAATAATTCATCTTCTTGTTTTATTCTAGCTTAATTGGAGCAATTTGGTGGTCTTTGATCAATAAAAACATAAAACTGAAAAGCAGTGTGTGCATGCATAAATCTAAAGCAAACTCTGGAAGGCAATCTTTTGGCCAAATTAATTTACTAGAAAGAACCACTTGTATTTAAACCGAGACTAACAATAAAACGGAGCTTTACTGCTCCAGGTCAGTTCTGTGGCAGACACTATGGAGTAAGAAATACAAGCCATAATGGATGCATAGAAGAAAATCTTACAGAAATGTGTTATATTTTTACTGTGTGATAAATAATACCTATCATACCTATAATACCTTTCTGTACTCAGTTGAAAACTGCATTTGTAAGCTCAGAGTATGATTCAGTTTCAGTTGGTTTGTCTGGTTGTACAACAGGAAGAACAAATTTACTGCCAGCAGATTTTGAAGAAATGTTATTTTAATTATTGAACTATTCATGATTTGAACTTCTAAAAGCAGTTTGCCATTCATCCGACTCTGTCCCTGTGAATGTAGTAGATATGCATAATACAGGCTTTCTTGGTTGTTGGGAAAAGGTGACTCAGAAGAATGATAATAATCATGGTCTGTGCTCCACAGATGGATGCTCAGTAAGTACCTTTTCACCTTTTCAGGTTTTCAGTTTGATCTGTAAAACTAGTCAGGAGTAGACAAAAGCATGAAAACATTTCTCGGAAAATAATTTATAAAAGCCTTTCAGTATTTCTGTATTGTTTGGAAGCTTTAAAGATGTAAAATTACATTTGCAGCTTGGCAATTTGGGGAGTTTTTCCAGAGTGAAGCCTTTAAAAATGTCTCTATTAGTCATGCTGATAAGGAGCTCTGAGTTGTTCATTCTCGGTGAGTCCCTTCCTGTGCAGGACATGCTGCTGTTTCTTTGGCAGATGTAGCTAAAATTTGTGCAGGAAAAGATGTGCATTTGAGCCATATCCAGGAACAAGTGGGCGCAGGATAGAGGAGTCAACAACATTCACTGAAATTATTCAGGAGTTTAAAGATAGCACAGATTTTCACAAAAGAGAAAACTACTTTAGCTCTTTTTGTGACACTGAACCAACATCTGTGCATTGGTCTTTCTGCTTTGGTGTAGTTGTCCAGGTCACGGGACATGCATTAAGGTCAGAGCTGACTTGTACCAAGGTTTACTAAGTCTGGAGGAATTGTGTTGAAATCTAGTTAGCTTTAAGGGACAAAGTGAAGGGAGGTTGGATTGTCTGGCATGCTGGTCTTCTTTCCTGCTTGAGAAACTTACTGATTGCAAGAAGGCAAAGCTGCTGATGTTGTAAACACCATTCACCGTTGAAGTGAAATATTATAAAGGAAGGAAGGAAGGAATTGTGAGAGCTGGTATGGGATATTAAGGCTCCTTGTACCCTGTGTGAAGAGGCATAGGAACAGGAAGGTAGTTCTTCCGTCATTCAGGATGTGATTAATAATGCCTCATTATTTTATTCAGGAACACCTAAAACAAAAAATTACTAAAATGAAGTAGGTATCGCACATGGCATACACAGCTCAGATTTTCAAATTAGTTTTTGTGTCAAGACCTGAAATCCCCCTAAATTTAGATGGGGATTGAGTTTTTAACACGTATATTCTCTTTCAAGCATCTTGGTTTAAGTAGAGGTTTCTCAATGTATGTACTTCTTTGACCTTGGAGTCTCACAGAGGTTCTGGTGTCCATGCAAGATGGTGTGTTCAGAGTTCTGTGTTCACAAACATATCCAAGGGTGATGCTACCACACCGTATCAGTCTGTATTACCAGGTTACCCCAGGGTGAATGTGGTGTATATAATTAAGGCACCTCGCCTTGGTTGGATGAGCTGAACTTCAAATTACCCCGTTGTAGAGTTACTTAAAAACTAACATGTACATTTTTGTGTTTCTTTTTCTATAGTGGGGAAAGTGGTGCTGGGAAGACTGTAGCTGCTAAATATATCATGAGTTATATCTCCAAAATTTCAGGAGGTGGCCCTAAAGTACAGGTGAGTTGATACAGAGTAATACTGAAGCATAAGCTTAGTCTAAGGATTCACTTCAGAGGTGGAATGGCAAAGGGTGTTGTGGCAGACACTGGCAGATGAGAGGCACTTTTGACCTGGGTAACTTGGGGGTGAGCAGCCAGAGACACGTGGGCCCCAAAGCAGAGAGCCCTGGGCTGGGCAGCTTTCCTCACCTGCAGGATGCTGGATGGGAGCCACGGCAGGGACAGCCACAGGGCCGGAATCAGCTCTGCTCCAGGTGCTGTAGCCTTTGTGCTGAATTGCATCTACAAGCTAGGGGTTTGGGTTTTTTCAGTTAAGTGGTAAGAGGTACTTTAATTGTTCTAAACCAGGTTAAGAACAGTCAATCCTTTTAGTGGGTGTGTGGTTTTTTCCTCCTGTGTTGGCATTTTATTGAAAACTGAACTGGTGTTTTGGGTTTCTGTTACTTCCTTTAATTTTCTAATTTTCTTTTAAATTTCTAATTTGTGTGTATACATCAAAGAGGCACAGCAAGAACATAATTTTGTTTTATGAGGTTATCTAGGCAAAATTAGGATGTGTGAAAGCTGCCTGAAAGAACGAATAGTTGCTTTCGTTAATAACTATATTGTTGATGTCTGTTCTACCTATGAACTGAAGCTAATTGAGTTAAATAGCCATAAAAATTCCCTTAATGACATTACAGTGTCATTCCTTCACTGACAGGCAGTGGTAGGTAGTGGCTGCTTTTACCAGTCCGCTCCTGTTGAGTGCTTACTGTAATTTTTCTTTACTGCAGTCTCTGATGTTGAGCGCGTTCTTTCTGCGTAGTTTTGCGCAACAGTGATACTGGGAACATTGCAGGGAATAACTGAGTAACCAAGAGAATGATCCCGAGAGAGTGTGCATTGTGTTATTTTTGCAATAAACGTAATCATACTTTATAAGTAAATATTTTGCTTTGTTTAAAAGATTTCAGCCTTTTGTACAAAATTTTAAAATAGTCTTAGTAATTACAGAGTTAGAGTTGATGAGGTTGGTAGGTTGCCTTGAGCATTTCTTTTGAAATAAAATTCCATCTTCTTTTCACAACCCAGCATGTGTTGGGTTTTTCCCAAAACTGATGTCTTCTCCCTGTTTCCGGCTCTCAGGATCAGATGAAGAGACAACAGTAACATGTTACATTGCTTTCTAAGATAACTGGATAGCATTTTCACTGACCCCAAAACAGATTGCTCAAGCACTTGCAGATTCCTAAATTTCATGCTGCTCTGACTTCATTGGTTATGGTTCCAGACTCCCCAAAAGATTTAAATGCTCATGTGTAAGCGTGGTTTAAAGTGAAGATGATGGAAAAACCAGATCAATTTATTGGCTGTGTTGCTTGGCAGAACAATGAACAGAAGAACCAGGTTTTAGCCTCAGGCATTTTGTTTAATTCTGTAGGATTTTCCTCAAAAAATAGGAACTAAAAGCCCTCAAAAAAAAAAAGGTTGGATTCTATTCCTTATCTGATCAAGAGAATTTTTTACCGGTGAAGGATTTCTTGCCTTTTTAATATATAATTTATATGTCATGGGGTGTTTTTTTAGAAAATCTGTAAGAACTTTAAAAATGTCCATTTCTGAATTTGTATTTCTTTTGTTTCCTAAAATTTTAGCATGTTAAAGATATTATTCTGCAATCCAACCCTTTACTGGAGGCCTTTGGGAATGCGAAAACCGTACGGAACAACAACTCCAGTAGATTTGTAAGTCCCTCTACCTTAGAGCTGACTTTACTCTTCCAACTTCTGTGCTGTTACAGAGACAGTATTTAGGGGTATAATATAAATTTGCTACAGGTGAGGTAAATCTGAATAAGATATGAAGTGTTTTTTAAAACAAATACGGTATACGTCAGAGGCTTCTGTTTCATGCTGTATAGGTTGTGCATTTCTTTCTCTATATGTACTGGTTACAGTTTTTGAAGTATCAGGGCTGCAACCTTTGCTAATATATACAGGCAGTAGGCAGGAATTACCTTCAGTCTGTCATTCCAGAAGGATCAAGATAATCTCATGAAATGACTGCTCACTACAGGTTCCATTTTAAAAAGTTACACGTATGGTTTAAAATTTGAGATGTGTTCCTTGATAACATGAGGATTAGTGCAGTTAATGTTTCCCTGAAAGCTAGAGATCATGGCTTTGCTTTGCTTCCAAGCAGAACAGTTTGCTGTTGGTTGTAAATCTGTTGAACTGACTTGCTGTGTAGGTGAGTCTCGTGGTTTTCTTTATACTAAGCAAGAGTCTCAGCAGTGAAGAGAAGCCACTGAGCTTCTCTCTACATTTGCATTAACATGTCATGTGTTAATGTTGAGCTGTATAAATGCAGAAAAAAAGACATGTGATGCTTCAAGAGTTTAGGTTGTACCTTGAGGCAGCTTTGTCTCTGCATCCATAAAGATGAAATATCCTCATAACCTTGCTTGGAATACAGTACAAGTGCGTGATTTTGAATTTGCATTTACTAATTATTTAACAGCTTGAATTATTTATTGCAGGGGAAATACTTTGAAATACAGTTTAGCCCAGGTGGAGAACCAGATGGAGGGAAAATCTCCAACTTCCTACTGGAAAAATCTCGCGTTGTAATGAGGAATCCTGGAGAGAGGAGTTTTCACATTTTTTACCAGGTCAGAAGTGTCTCAGTCCTTTTTGAGTTACGTAAAGTGTCTAGGACATGTTTTTGCTTTTGATTGAAAAGTCATTCTGAAAGCAGTGAGATTTGAGTGCACACTGCAAGGGTAACCTGGCCTCTGCTGGGGAGCTCCATAGCACGGTGAGACACCATCTGCCATAGACCTGCCTGGCTGCCTTTCAGCTCCAGAACAAAATACTGCAGTATTTCAAAGCCTTGCTTGGAAATTCATTGTGAACTCCCATATGGAAAAGTCTAGGAGAATATAATAGAAAATGAGAACTTCTCAGCAGATTTCTTTGTCAACTGGCCTATATATAAACAGGGAGAGGCCAGTTTATATATATATATTTATACTTCCTGTGAAAGAGAGATTTGATTCACAGTTAACTTTTCTGGGACATTTATCATAATACTCTTTGTTGAATCATCCAAGTATCCCCGTTTTTTGTGTTTGAAAGGACTTTGCTGGCCTTCACTGGTCCTTGATGTCCATGGTCCTCACCTGCTGGAGTGCTGCTGACCAAGCTCTACAAAACTAGGGCCAAGACAGGGCATTGTAAGTGACTGTAGCAAGCTTCGCATAAAGTTGAGGTGCCATTGCCAGGATGAAAAGCTGAGCTGGAGCTGGACTTGCTCCAGGAGCTGTGTTCTCCTCTTCCGAGGTATATGTACTATTTGCTCTGTCCTGCTGATTTTCCTGTGGCCTGGAGAGGCTTTTTGACACAAGAGTTAAAAGGCCATGGGGTTTTGACAGCTCTATTTTGAGGTTAGTTTGTTCCTCCCTGTTGCAGCCATGTCTGTGCACGACTACGTGGCCTTTGCATAGGTCTGAGGAGCATGAAGGGTGCTTGTCCTCACAGTGAGAGTCACAGATGATGCTTTCTGAATGTGCTTTCAACTCTGCCTGCCTTGCACTAGGTGTGAAAATCATTGCTCCTGAGGGTTTAGGGAATACATTGCGGATTGGAAAAGCCACATTGCCTTTTCTTTATGAGGTAAAGATGCTGGAAGGCACTCAAGTCATTCACATTTTTAGCTATTTATTAGTTGTGAAGTTAGAACTAAACCATTCATGGGAATGGGATTGAGAAGCTGGTCGCTGGTCTTTTGGATTAAGCAATTACCAGAAGATAGGAAGGATAGATCCCTGGCACAGCACCAGCCATCTCTCTCTAAGTAATTTCAGGCTCAGTCACCTATTTCTGACCCTCCTCAACTCCACTGAAGATTGTTGGATGATACCTAATTTGGAGGTTGTTATTCTGCAGCTAATTGAAGGGGCCTCCTCAGAACAAAAGAGCAGCCTTGGCATTACCAGCATGGACTACTATAACTATCTGAGTCTCTCTGGGTCCTACAAAGTCGATGACATCAATGACAAATCAGATTTCCAAGAAACACTGGTGAGTTCCTCACTGTATGATTTGCATAGTGGTGGATGGATGTTCATTTCACCGTTCATTTGTAGCAAAGACACTGATCTGTTAATGTGGGAATGAATAATTATTGTAGATATGACTTATTCTAGTATTTTGCCCTGAGGAAGAGGTATGTTACCCTGGAGATAGATAGTTTTTGTAGAAAGGTGTTTTGTTTTTCAGTTTGTTCTTTTTCAGAAGGGTGCAAATTTAATGAAATTTAATTTTTGCAGATGATCTCTAGTATGACAAGTGTAAAAATGCAAACAGTGAGGAACTTGCCTTAGAAGAAAATATAAAAGAGTGCTCTGCTTTAGCTGAATTCCCAGTGCTGGCTGACCTTCCATGCTTATTTAAAACAGTGCAGCTGAAAAGCTGGAGAAAGGGAGTGAGAAAGCACAGATCAGGGATCTTTATCCAGTGCTGTTGCCAGTTCATTTTGTGACCTGCCAACTGCTGGTGCCCCATTCTTAGTAATTTACTATTTAAAGTAGGTATTTACTATTTAAAGTATTAAATTTACTATTAAATTTACTATTTAAAGTATTAACACATTTATGTATGTAGCACATTTAAAGGCCTAACAAAATAATTGTTACTGTTGTGTTGGAGCTTATTTGGTATTTTAGAAAAACAGTCAGTTGAGAAGACATTCTGTAAGTTATCATGTACTCTGAACTCCAAAACCCAGGGGTGCTGTGGATTATTTTGTAGTAAGTGAATGAAATTCACAGCCTAGGCCAGACACTGGGCTGCTTTTTAGAGTCGTTCAGTGCAGCTTCAAGATTCTTGGTCTTGGTGGATAAACTATCTGTGTAGAAGGAATAAAATCATTGTCTCTTAGGTTCATTGTTTCCCAGTTTGCAATGAAACTTTTTCTTTTTAGTGTGGCACTTAAAAGCAGGTGTTTGTTTTTTAATAAGTTTATTTTTTCCAGAATTCATTTCGTTAATACATCTTCTAAAGACTGTAGATGCTTCTGTATTTAATTAAAAAAAATACAGAAATGCTGAAGTAGGATATCTGGTACCCTTTGAAACTTCATTGCAGCTGTAATGAAATTTGGTTGCCTTAGGAATCTGAACTGCTTTGAATAGCTCTACTTTTTGATACCAGAATTTTAAAAGGACTTCTAAGACAAGAGTCTTTGACTGATGCAAGTTTGTTTGTTTTTCTTCCCAGCACGCAATGAGTGTGATTGGGATCTTTGCAGAGGAGCAGGCATTGGTACTGCAGATAGTGGCAGGAATATTGCATTTGGGAAACATCAGCTTCAAAGAAGTTGGCAACTATGCAGGAGTGGAGAGCGAGGAGTGTAAGTACCTCTGGAAACTGTTACAGGAGCAGCAGTGGGCTGCAGCCCAGATGGCAGAAGGTGAACTGCAATTTAGAGCTGCTTATCCAAACAGAGCATCGTTTCTTAGAGTGTGAGGCTGCCAATTGAGAGTCTCTGCCAAAACCAGGTGCTGAGGCCCCTCTTTTGTCTTGTAAAAGGCCACTGACTTAACAGGAGTGTGATTTTGAATTTAGAAATCCTGTTCTGGCCTTTGAGTGTGAAATAATAGACACTGTAAGAAGGGCTTGAACTCTACTTCTTTCAGTGCATCGGCACACATGCATAAAAACCCGTTTGTTCTGTGGTTTGTGTGGCCTCACTGCGCTGTGAAAGCAGCTCCCAACTGTGGGTGTCCCTGCGCTCAGGACGCAGCTGATGCCCAGGCATCCATACAGTTGTGTACATGTGCCTTGGAAACAGAGGTTCAGAGCGTAACTGAAAGGCAGAATTTACATTCTACAGTTATGTTTCCTGTCTCAAATTCCTCAACTGATACCTCACTGTTAACTATTACTGAGTAATAGCACTGGTAAGTGCTACTGAGTAACTATTTCTTTACAATTCCCTTTTCCACAGTGCCCTGTCCTTTCGTCCCTCAGCGCATGCTGCTTTCTGTAGCAGCTGGGCCCACAGCAGCAAGGGCTTGGAATGTTAATGGACCTCGAGTTTTAAACGTTTTTGTTGTGATTTATACATTGCATCTAATGTGGATTTATGCTACCTTGATAGTTTAAAGAGAGAGTGGATAAGCACAATATATATAATAGTACCTTATACATAACTGTGTCTTCTCTCTTAACTCTTAGTTCAGAATGGGTCTTACGTTTAGGAAAATTGCATTTGTTTCGTTTTAGATACTTTATTCATGACTAACCTGTGTTGTGCAGCCAACTTCACACTCAACTTTATTAGTACTGTCCTGCTATTTGTTTTAAGAAATTGGGAAGTGAAAACTATGAATTTTTAACCTTACTAGTCTCTCAAATCAAGAAATTAAGTGAACCCAAAGAAAAACATTTTGTGGCATTGTGTTTATATGCCTTCTGATTCCAAATGAGCTACTGTGCTTCAATTTAAATCACAGTGTTAAATCTTTCAATGAAATCAAGACATTTAAAAGCCATACAAGATGGATACAGAGTGAGTTGCATCAAAATAACAAATGGCAAAGACATGAATTGAAAATAAATCATTAAAAGTGAATGTGTTTCTATGGTGAGCCATGTCCACCGTTTCTCCTGCTCACTGGGATACAAATACAGAAATTGTGTATGAGTAATACATGGGAAGAAATTAGAAGGTAGAACGAATATCACATAAATATACACATAAATATACTGATTTTAAAGAAGCCAGAGAAGAAATCCCCATGTCTAGTACAGTTCCTGCATTATGAAGATGAAAGTTAGGCTCATTTGTCTTCTCCATTAGTCCTCCCCCCAGTTTACTGTTTGCCCTAGCCAGCTGAATAGTAAATAATTTATAGCCTGCATAGCCACGAAAGATAAAGCACAAGGAATGACCAGTGGTCAGTCCTGTTTTGCTTAAGCCTGAAATAATAAAAAGTTTAAGAACTTGGTCAATAGTGTTCTTGTTGTTACACAGCCAGTTGCAGAAAAACATGCAGAGGCCATTCTTTGGGACACCAAAAACTCTACTCTCTTGCTGTGAGTCAGAATCAAATCTATACAGACCATTCTTGACAGACCTTTAGACAAATACATCTTTAAAACTGCCAGTGATTGCTATCTGCTCTAATTCTTGATTATATTAATAGATGAAAAATTATTTAGTGGAAATCTTCCATGTTACAAATCATGGCAATACTGGTGCTTCTCTCTTGGAAGGAGAAAAGAATTTAAACCATCCCTCTTTACACTTGCGTTGTATTGAAGGGGTTGCTTTTCACTTCCTGGAAGCCCATGAAGTGAGCCCAGTCTCTTCAGCTTTCCTTCACACAGTGTATTTAAAACTATTCCACTGAATGCTACTGATGACTCTTTGAGGATCATTTTTTCAATTACATGCATATCCTGCTTTATAATAATTTCCAGACTGTAGCTTTATGGTCCCTAGCTAGGGAAAACAATCAGGCATCTTAAGAATGTGAAGTTGTATCAAATGCTGGCCAGCTACTCTTCCCTTACAGTAAATCATTAGCACTGGGAAGGGAGAGTTTCTGAGCTCTGCATGGTGGTTCTTGCCATTAGACTGTCTTCATAAATTCTTACCAGTAGTATTGGTTAAGCATTTTTCCTGGCACCTTAAAGTATATGTGAGCATATTTGGTCTATAATTGCCTACATTCTTTCCCATTTTGAAGCAGATAACGATTGACTTTTTCATGTGCTCTTCAACCTGAGTTCTCTGAATTACCAGAGATGTTGCCAGTGACTTGACTTCGATTGTGTAATTCCTGGTACCCCAGAGTAAATTTAATCAGTTTGCTGATGGTAATAAATCATATTTCAGAAAGCTGGTGGTTCAATTTTAAAAGTACTTTTGGAATAATGTACTAAAGGGTTTAGTGAAGTCATGCTGTGACATTACAAATGTGTAAAGCGCAAGTGGCTGCTGCTTTAGTGATTATTTTACATCCTCCTCACACCAGTAAAGTAGATCTGAAACCAATGGAACATGGAGGAAGCACTGTTAAAGGATTATGTGGTTTAGTGGAGGTGCAATACCAACTCCAAGAGTTTTTCTTGGAAGCTGTTTCCATTTGCTTTCAAGACACTTCTGGTTTTCCACTCCTTAAGGTTTGTGACACCTACAGTAACATCTGCACCATGTGCTGTGAGAGTGCAGAGGATACTGGCCCCGGGGCTGCTTATTGCACAGATGTATTTTTGTGCTCTACTTTTAAACAAGGGGAAACAGAATTGGCAAAGTACTTCCAGAATAAGGGATTAAAAAATAAAAGGCAAGGTAATTGAAAACTTTTTGCGATGTCCTAACTTATAAGAAGAAAGGGAAAGGATATTGGGAACCAGATAGCCTACTTTTTATTATTTTAAACGTTTCATGGTTTTACAAAGTATTTTCAATGGTATCAATTTTATTTTATGTGTGAGCTCCATATTTTATTTTCATCTCCTCCAAGAGTGATTTGTTTGAACCACACAGTTCAAAACTATGTCCTGTGGCAGCTTACATGTTTGAAGGACTGAAGGTACAGAAATAGCTGACTATTTTACTTCAGGGTGGTTTATCTTAATTGAAATCCATGTAAGTAAAGAGTTGAAAATGTCCTTGAGGAGCGTAGGGAAATTTTGCAGACATAAATCACTCCTTTTTTCCTTTTTAAGCTGCACACCCCATGAGTTTTATTGTTATTTGAGATACAGTTAACTTTTTTCTTTGTTCTGTATTTAGTCTGTAAGTCATAATCCAGCAAGCATGATCTTTCTTGCAGTTTTAGCTTTCCCTGCTTTTCTCCTGGGAATTAACCAGGACCGCCTAAAGGAAAAACTGACCAGCAGACAGATGGACAGCAAGTGGGGAGGCAAATCTGAGTCCATTAATGTCACACTAAATGTGGAACAAGCCTGCTACACCAGGGATGCACTGGCCAAGGCCCTTCATTCCCGTGTTTTTGATTACTTGGTGGATGTAAGTTGGATTTGCTTGATTCTATGGAAGTATCAAAACAAGTTCAAGTGCACTAGGAACGTTCCTTGCAGGCCTTTTCTTGCCTGTCGGTGCTTTGCCCAAGCCTGCACAGTGCAGTGGGAGTGTGACCATGGATACCAAGCCCAGGGCTCTGACTCTGACATGAGCTGTGCTTTCAGGCTCCTGCCATAACTGTCCCGTGTGGGATCCTGATCTCCTTCCTGTCAGCATCCGTACTTCTCTGAGTCTGACTTCCTCCTTCATAGCTGAGCAGAGTTACTTGGTTATGGTCCCCTGCTCTCTGATCCCACTTCCCTGCAAAGAGCCCCTTCAGCATCTGGATTTGGCAGCGCAGCCAGTGGCCAAATTCATTCTCCATGCCAAAGTGCTCTCTTGTTCAGGGCGAGACCCTGGGCTGGGCTGGGAGCCGGGATGCTCCTGACGCAGCAGGGATCTCCTCTGGGGGGGCACTGCAGTGACCCAGAGCTTCCCTGCTCACGCCAGCCCCGTCATCCCACCCCGTCCCAGCACTGACACTGTGCCTGTCCCAGCACTGACACTGACACTGTGCCCGTCCCAGCACTGACACTGACACTGTGCCCGTCCCAGCACTGACACTGACGCTGTGCCCGTCCCAGCACTGACACTGACGCTGTGCCCGTCCCAGCACTGACACTGACGCTGTGCCCGTCCCAGCACTGACACTGACGCTGTGCCCGTCCCAGCACTGACACTGACGCTGTGCCCGTCCCAGCACTGACACTGACGCTGTGCCCGTCCCAGCACTGACACTGACGCTGTGCCCGTCCCAGCACTGACACTGTGCCCGTCCCAGCACTGACGCTGTGCCTGTCCCAGCACTGACACTGACACTGTGCCCGTCCCAGCACTGACACTGACGCTGTGCCTGTCCCAGCACTGACACTGTGCCCGTCCCAGCACTGACACTGACGCTGTGCCTGTCCCAGCACTGACGCTGTGCCTGTCCCAGCACTGACACTGACACTGTGCCTGTCCCGGCATTGACGGTGTGCCCGTCCCAGCACTGACGCTGTGCCTGTACCAGCACTGACGCTGCAGAGGAGGGGAACGCAGAGTGAGGTGAAAAGATTCAGTGCACCCTCTGCAAAATTCATCAAATATCAAAGTTGTTCTTTTTCTGTTGGCTCTTTTTATTTAACTGAGCCAATTACAGTGAAGGGGAAAGATTTTTATAGAGAGTAGATCCAAAGGCTCACTGACCTGGAAAACAGGACAACGTACTGTTTATTTCCTAACTGTTAGTAACACTTTATTAAAAAGTGAAAGCAAAATAACCTGTTGCGGATATTTGTATTCAATTCAAATATATTGTTTTTGAAGAATTTTAATATAAATATTTAAGAATATTGATATATTTTAAATGTATAAACTACACTTTGTTTTATGTTTTGTTTCTGTTTTGTTAGTCTATTAATAAGGCTATGGAGAAGGACCATGAAGAATATAACATTGGTGTCCTTGATATTTATGGCTTTGAAATATTTCAGGTACGGCAATGCAATACTTGGGGTTTGAGCAGATCTGACCTAGAAGAGTTTTTTTGTAATTTAGAGGGGAAAAAATTTAAACCAGAAAAAAATCACAGATCCTATAGCCTGGATAAAAGCAAAAAAAAGCCAACCCAGCTTCCTGGACATTGTGATCTCACTGGTAATGTCTCACTTAATAAACATGCGGTATTGAAGAAACTTCAAACAAAGTCATTGATCTTAAAAGAAAGATCTGAGATTCCACAAAATGTCCATAAAGTCAGCAACCCATCTGTCACTGACAGTGTTTCTTTGAAGCTTATTGCCAGCATAAGAACTAAAAATTATTGTATATAAGGCAGGAGACTAATTTTTAAATTGTTTCCTTTTCTACAGAAAAATGGTTTTGAACAGTTCTGCATCAACTTTGTAAATGAAAAACTGCAGCAGATTTTTATTGAACTGACACTGAAGGCAGAGCAGGTAACCAGTCATTTATTATTTTGGAATTCACAAATGAGCTATTCCTTTTTCAACTGGTGGAAAAATCGAGGTTTCATCATCTGTTAACGGTAAAATCTACCTTGTTAAGCAAGACAAAGGGAAAGAAAACAACCTTTGTTGTTGGCTGACCCTAAAACTATAAACGACATCAGCTGCAGGCATTTGTTGTCTGATGGAGTGGTGCAGAAGCCAGGCCGCCCCACGGTGTGCTAATGCAGTCATATGACTGTGCCCAGGCTTGCTGCAGTCTGACTCATGGGCAGGGATGGAAAGCTGCAGCCTGGCTCCATCCCTGGGCTTCCCTTGAGCATGACACACATTTCATTGGGGATACTTCCCTTAATTTCCTCCACACCTTCTTTATTTTTTAAATATATATATTTATATATATGTGTGTGTGTGTGCATGTAAAAATGAAATAGATCAGAGAAATGCAGAAATACTTGTGAAAGTATTTGCAGTTCTCTGCTCACAGTCTTACTGCCAAATCTCACTTTTTTTGTTTCTGCATGGGAGGGCTGACAGGATGCAGCTGAGACAGGAGCCCTGTGTGCAGCGTGAGCTCAGGGCTGGCACCAGCTTTGGGACAGTGTTTTCAGGAATGCCCAGACACAATTGCCTTTGTGAGAAAGTAACCAGTCATGGCACTGAGTGCACAAGTGACCTGCAAAGTGTCTGCTGAGCCCTTATATGTGCAACTGACTGGGTCAATTGAATCAAATTTTAATATGGATTTTTTCCCCAGTCATTCTGTAGGTGTCTTTATGGATGCAGTAATTGCATACAGAAATAAAAAGCTGTGTCTTCATTTCATGTACATTTCTAAACGTCTTGTCTTGGGGATCTGATCCTCAATGTGCCTGTCACAATCTTAATTTTTGAAATAGATCAGGATGTGGATGCTTAGGTGCACTGTCAAGATGCTGTAAAAATAATTTTGTTACTATTTTCAAAGTGCTTTGACAATAAATGCACTGTTGAAATCTTCCTGCTGTTGTCAGTAACCACGGAAGGGCTGTGAATGACAAAGGAATGTGTGGGGAGAACAGAGTAGGATTCCGATTCATCTTTTAGGCAGCAGAGAGCTGGATTTAACTATCAGTAGGGTCATTTCTCCCACCTCCACGCAGTCATACATTTGGCAAGTCTTCCTGAACATGAGTAGTGCAGAGTTTGTGTCTGTGGAGTGTGTTGTAAATCTAGTGCTACATCTACAGTGCAAAGGAGCGTTTGCATCTTTTTCTTTTTCCTTAACAGGAAGAATATGTGCAAGAAGGAATTAGATGGACACCAATAGAGTACTTTAACAACAAAATAGTGTGTGACCTTATAGAGAACAAAGTGGTAAGTACTTAGAACAAACAGGTGGAGAAAACAAGATTTTTTTCTCTTAAATATTTGGACAACTGCTTTTTCTGTAAAGTAGGTTCATAGGAAAATGCAAATACTGTTGTTCAGTTACTGAGTCATACTAAGTCTATATATAAATCTTACATAAGATGTCTTATAGGAGCGCTAAGATATGTCATGTAAGATACCATCCAAAAAGAGAACTATACCATAGCATGATTGACATGTGACAAAAAAATATAATAATGGAAAAAAAACTGTATCTGCTTAAATTTATCATGACCTTACTGCCATACTGCACATCAGATAATGCTCTTTGTGTCCCTGGAGATGTAATTCAGTTTGGGGAAGCTACAGCACCACCTTTCCTTCGAGGTGCTGTTGCAAATTAAGCAGAAACAAGTGAAGAGACAGTATTGTAGATAAAAGAAATTTTGTGGTTTTGCTCCACAGACTGTTCTGCAGTTTCAAGTCTTTATGTTCTGTTTTGGGGTGACAACAACATTGAGTTATTCCTTAGGTCAGAAGTAGGGTCTTTTTCAGGTAATTCTTCATGTAGGCCAGAACAGTAGTTCAAAGACTGTGAGTGACTTGTGCTTAAATGCACTTCAGATTTTGCCCATTTCCTGTCTGTGTGAGGATAACTAGGAAAAGAGTAAGATTTCCCTCCCAATCTCAGATATTTAGCTCTAAGTTTGTCAAACTACAGCATGTGCATTTAAATACTTTCCTCAGACATGGGTTTACTTTTTGGTGGAATGAGGAAAGAAACTTTAAACAAATGTTGAGTGTTTTGGTTAATGTGTTTTTTCAACAGTAATCACTGTTTCCTCCATCATTTCCCACTGTCACTATCATCCCATGAAATGTCATCTCTCCTTAAACTGTTAGCATATTGGTGTAAACGTTAGTTGACGGGAGGGAAATCCTTCCTGACTGTGCTCCAGTGTTTTTGTAGCACAGACGATTTTCTGTTTGGAGGAAAAAACTGGCATCACAATTTTTTTCTTCCTCACTTGTGCTGCTGTTCTTGTTCCCCGCTGTGTCAGAATCCCCCAGGGATTATGAGCATTTTAGATGACGTGTGTGCCACAATGCACGCCGTGGGAGAAGGAGCTGACCAGACGCTGCTTCAGAAACTCCAGATGCAGATTGGGACTCATGAACATTTCAACAGCTGGAACCAGGGGTTTATCATCCATCATTATGCTGGAAAGGTAATGTGGGAAACCATCACTGAATTCTCCGTAATGTATTTATGAAGAAAGAGAACAGTAATGAGAGGAAGGGGGAAGCCCTGCAGAGGGCTGGCTTGGTTTTACACAGCCAGATTATCTCGGGAGACAGTGTCCCTTCACAGTGCAGGGAGCTTAGGACAAAAATGCCATAACAAGTGGCCCTTGCTGGAGAGAGGAGTCTGGGCCTTGCTGCTCTCAGAACCAGAACTTAAGTGAAATAAATGAGTGCCCCATGACTTCTATTAATTGTAATCTCATTTGTTTATTACAGTAGCGGGAAATTTAAAGAATTCAGATATAAAAATGATGTTTAGGTGATGATATACCAATAAAACTGGGAATATAATGTACAGTTCTATCTTGTTTGGGTTTATTTCTCAGACTATTCATGGTTTCTTGCAGTTAATAACAGTAAATCCTTACTATGCAAAAATTTTTCCTAGTAAAATTCGGTATTAAATTCACCTGTCATATTCCATTCACTAATTCCGTAAGTTTTTTAAAATTTGAATTTAAACTGAATTTATATATAAGGATGAAACTCCTTTGTTCGCTGTGAAAAAGTTTAATAATACATGCCAGGATTTAGTGCTCATTGTAGTATTTAAGTTTTACCAGACTAACCAAAAAGTACAGAACAGCAACTGATGAGGACAGAATTTAAATTTTCTTTAATTATTGGGTTCTCGACTTACCACAAACAATCAATTTCCACCTTGGCCCAGGTATCTTATGATATGGATGGATTCTGCGAGAGAAATCGGGATGTTCTTTTCATGGACTTGATTGAACTCATGCAGAGCAGTGATTTGTACGTAAGCAAAACTTGCTTCAAGCTAGGAATGCCGTGGTGGTTCGGAGGGATGCAGAGGGCCTGACTTCTCTGCTTTGCACCTGGTGACCTCCTTTGTGTAACAGTGCAAATAACCCATGGCTGCAGTAGAGCAGCATCACTTCATTACCCTGACCTTCATTTTCTACAAATTAGACTAAGGGAGGCACTGCAGTGTCAGAATCAAATGCTGTAATGGCAGCCTTTGTTTTGGCCTCAAGCAAGGCCATCAGTGCTCTGGCATCCTCTCAGAACAGGCACTGTTTTGACAAACAAAGTAACATTTTTTTGTGATGTATTTTAATTAATTGATGCATATTTTTTAAGAAGTGTGCATTTCTTCAAGTCTTCTAGAAGTCTGGTGTCATGTCTTTCAATGCTCACTAAAATAGCAAGGGGTCTCTGTGAGGAGTGAGTGTGATGGAAAGGACTAATCTTAAAATAGATTTGTTGTAACTCAAGATTAATAGAAATAGCTATTTATATTCTGCTCAACTATCAACTTTTACAGCATATTCCTTGACATGCCTGCCTTGAATTGTCTTTCTATACCAACCTTATTTTATAAACTTTTTCCTAGGCCTTTTATAAAGGCTCTCTTTCCTGAGAATCTTCAAGTGGACAAGAAGGGCCGTCCTACTACTGCAGGCAGCAAAATCAAAGTATGTCTCGTTTTGCAGTGTTGGTGTGTGTATATGTGGTTGTGTGTTTGTGTATGAATAGCTAAATGAATTTTTAAAAGGGGTTTTTCTGCTGTCCAGACGTTTTTAAAGAAAGGTATTAGGAGTATCTTCATGGCAAAGTGATGCATTGTTTCAGCATTGTTAGAATTGTTCTGCCCAGCATCAGTGTTCATTAAATGTTGTATTCAGCTGCATCCTATAGCAGTGAATTTTCCAAACCAGCAGTTGATGGTACCTGCATGTGCATAATGAATGAGCCACCTCACTCAGCCTCTTGATGTCCTAGTTAACTGCAGGTAACTGGTCTCTTTACAGTGCAGAAATACCTGATCCAAGACCCACCCAGTCAACAGAAGTCTCTCCACTGACCACAGAGTGCCTTGCCTAAGCAAGTGCACTGATTGCAGAATACACACTTAGTTTACGCATGACTTTGTAAATCAGTATTTTACCAACCTCTTTTCTCACATTTCACCCTGACAGGTTCACTTGATGCATTTGCTCCATATTTTTATATAGAAGCTCAAATGTATTATGTAGCTGGTGCCTTCTATTTACTGATAAGTTTTTAATGAGGTGCATATTATCTCAAGGCACTTTGGCTGTTGGAGGAAGACCAAAGGCAACTGGATCTAGCCAACGGAATCATCAGTAGAAGGCTGATAATTGTAGAATTCCCTCAGGATTTACCCTATTCAGCTCAGATCCTATTGTTTGCCTTTGTTTTACAGAAACAAGCCAATGACCTTGTTGGCACCCTGATGAAGTGTACACCCCACTACATCCGCTGCATCAAACCCAATGAAACAAAGAAGTCTCGAGACTGGGAGGAGAGCAGGTATGGATAAGCAGGGTGTGTGAGGAGAAACGGTCCTAATGGTCAAAAGAAGCCACAAAAATTCGTAATTTGTTATTGTACAGCCTACAAACAGAACTACATTCTCTAAAACCATCAGAAATGAAATCTGGCGTGACCTCTCCTAAACTTTGGAGATAAGTGGTGGTCAATGGGTCTAAATCAGCACTTAGTGCATGCAGCTCTTGGCTTTCCTCCTGCCAGTTATGAATAATCAACATTTGCATGAGTAACACAACCAGTATATTAAAGACGCAGTTTTCCATGTAGAATTTGCACACCAAATGTATTGTGATCACTTCTAACTTTAGCTTTATAATTTGAAAACAACTTCTATTAAGAAGCTAAGAAACCAATAAGATATCTGTATCTGCTTTTATGTATCAAACTTGCCAAAAAGTGTCTATAACCAACAACGGAGAAGGTTCCTGTTTTACTTCTTAAGTTTAATTAGCCAACTCCTTAAAAAGAATTGACTGGAATGTCACATCAGGTGATTATAAAGACATTAAATAGATGTCTAAATGATCGGTTTGGTTTATCACATCTGTTTTAAGGCATCTTTAACTACATGGTGCTTATAGCATCTTCCTCTTCTCTGGAAAAGATGCTGCTCTTTTTGCACTCAGGGTGTGTAAACTGTGTGGGGGCCTAATGTAGGTAGCATTTATTACTATATGCCAGGTAAAATTGCTGATAAAGCAAGTGGTTATTTTTGTCACGGTGAAAACAACTTGCAAAGTCTGATAAAAAGCATTCTTGGACAACCCCAGCAGAATTCCCTTCCTGCCTTTCCAGCAGATCAGCACAGTCACATGCAAATGGAGAGCACTTACAGAAGCCATTGGGATTGCACTTCAAAGTCTCGATGAGGGCTTGGCAGTAAATGCAGACCCTCTTTAGCTTTTCCACCCTGAAAATCCTACTGTGCAGCACTGAATTTTCCACTGACACTGGGGACCAAAAGAGGAAACTAAGTGATCCTGGGAAAAGTATTTGTAAAACTTCCAATTAAAAATTGAGGTGCTTTTAAAATCAGTCATTTGCATATTGGGAAACAGGCCTGTCATTGTGGAAGGTGTTGCTAGGAAACCAGTGAAACAAATACAATCCTAGTCCTGAGAAAAGGACAGCTTTCAGGACCTTTAGGAGCAAAAACGGGCAAGATTTCTTCTTGTTTTCCTATAATGAGGATGGTGTGTTATCAGTAGCTGCTGTATTTGCCAAGTGAAATACAAAGGATTGTATACTATCAATCTCAGACAGAAATGGAAGTGCTGCTTATAATGGTAATCCTTCGTCCCTGTTTAAAAATCCCAGCATCCTCCCATTTCAGTCTGTGTTTGCCCATCCATTGTACTAGGACTTTACTGGCACTTAGTGACAGGTCTGGGGAAAAGAAATTTATATGCACGTGACAATTCAAAGTTAAGCTTAATATTGTTGTTTCTCAGTTTTACTGTGAAAAAGATTGGAGGGAGGTAAAAGACATAATTGAGTTTATGTAATATTTTGCCGATCGGTTGATTTTTAAATTTTTTTGGTTTGCTTTGTTTTCTTGTGTGGTCAACATAATGCTGCATCATACACAGGCTGCCTTAGTGCGGTGGGAGTAGCAATTCGCTGATTAGCAGCAGGTTACTAGACCGTGAAAATGTAACTGAAAAAGGAAAAAACCCTTTCACAGAGCCTGCCTTACTTCATGCTCACAGAAGCCACGGAACTCCACCTTTCTGCTGCTGCTGAATAACTCCAGAATATTTAGCACTGAAACATAGGCCTTGTGTAATATCTAAACCTTGTATAATACCTTAGTTATTCCAGAAATTGGGGTGTTCTTGAAATGTGTTTTTGTTCAGGTCCTGGCACAGCCACTTGGACTTGTATTCAAAACTGCTGCATTAGCTGAATTCCCAGACCCTGACCTGCTTGAGGTTGCTGCCTGGAGGGAGATTTTCAGTGTGCCTTTTCTCAGAAAGGAAAGGAAAAAAACAGAAAAATGTCTCAAATTCTCTGGTGCTGGACACTGATACTGGCAGGACAGTAAGAAAATGGGAGTAGTACTGTTGCTCCAGTGCATTATTCCAGATGTGAACAGGAGGGAAAGCTATAAACAGGAAAATGTATTTTTGTCCACCAACTTTGTACTGTACCAGAAGTCTTGGAGTGGGTACAAAATATACTTTATTCCTTGAACACAGCAAGATTAGAATGTGTAGTATTCTTTATTGTAAGCTAAAAGAGCAGTATCACTCATCATTTAGTAAAATACCTCTCAAAAGTGGTCTTTAAAAAGAAAAAAATAACTGAAGGGATTTTGTCATTTGTAGCAAGGGATTTCAAAAGATTTTTCCCTTCATACTATGAGTCATTTGAAAAAAATGTCTCAACAAAAAAAATCAATGGGCAGTACATTTTATATTCAAATTTAACTTTTTAAAATAGAGAAATAACATTGAATTAACTGAGAGTGTTTCAGGATTTGAAAATTCTTCTGTAAAATGAGAGAAATAGTAAGCAAAGCAAAACTAAATGGCTTCTACAGGCTCACTTTTAAAAATTATATGTAAACAGATGCTCTTTTATATACTGTTTGTTAAACTTGCAGGACTAAAATCTTAACAGCTCTTATATTTCAGACTGAAAGCTAAAGCTTTTATACTTTGCCCTACAGAAGAACAACAACAGAGTGAAAAACTGTCATTGCTTCTTTCAGCATGACTTAGATGAGAAAATTAAGGAAATGCAAAGGAAATCAGTAACTGAAATTGTTCAAATCAAATTACCAAGCATTTAGTAGACTAGCAGGATATGTAAGAAGAAACATAACATAAATGTACCACGGGTCTAGAAGGAGGGAAAAGTGCCAAAGCTTTTTTGTTTTGCTGTTTTTCTGCTTTGCATTTCATGGGCACATATTCGTTCCCTGGTTAGAACCTAACTGGAAGTGTTCGGTGTGAGGCAGCTCTGATGGTGCTGGGATAATGCTGCCTCAGTTCCCATGTGCAGCGGAGTTCCTCCACAGCCATTAACACTTTCTGTGGGACTGGTACCAGCTCAGCTTTTGTTTGTAATTTAAAATGTGCCGTGGATGAGTCATCCATTACTGGCTTCAGCCAGTCTTGTGCTTATCCTTGAATCCTTCCTTTGCAGCATGGTAAAATTAGGAGGAATTCTAGCTTTTCATCAGTATGCTGACCTGGCTTTCTTCTTTCTGATTCTTTGTGTCGTGGAAGTTTGGCATCTGGGGCTTTTTCCAGCCATCAGAGTTCGTCTTTTCTCCATAACAATGAGAAAAAAAAATGTTACTGTGTTGCTGTTTGAGCTATGTAAATCATAGGAAAAACCTACAATAAGAGAACACAAACCAATTTCCCAGTCCCTTGGATACCAGCTGTGTAATTGTGTAGGTGATAGTTACTTGGCCTTTTATGGGTTTTATTATTACCTAAGAAATCTATACTTAAATTACTTTGGAGATGGGAAGTTAAACTAGGAAAAAATGCTAAGGTAAACTTGCTACATATATTTCAGTGCTGTAGTCTACCTGGAACGTCTCTCCTACTATGCATTGTGCAGGGTCATGTGCAAAAATAGATTCATTTACCTGTGCATGAATTGTAGCAATCAGTAGTTGAACATGATTCCCATGTTAAGAATGCCTCAGTCCACAAGTATGCTGAAGTAAAATGGATTTTAAGCCTTGCATTGTTTTTGTCCCCAGGGTAAAACATCAAGTGGAATACTTGGGTCTGAAAGAAAATATTCGAGTAAGAAGAGCTGGCTACGCCTACAGACGGGTTTTCAAGAAGTTTCTGCAGAGGTAGGTAACACTCGTTTGGAAGTACTGCTGTAAACAACAGCACAGTAGTTTACTTGATGAGGAGGGAACCAAGAGGTTGCAAGTTTTGAAACCTTCTCATTGCCCACTTACCCCTTTCTCCCCATGTGCCTTACTCAGTGATCTAGATTACACAGAGACTTTAAAGTGCTTTAAAGCCTGGCTTTGCGTTGTTGAAAGTACTTCATTTTTTCTGTAAACTTGCCTGAGGCCTCGCTATTTGTAGTGCTATGAGAGGGTTCCTCAAAGTTACAAAGAGCTAAAGGAACCACTGCAGCGCTGAAATGTGAGTGTCCAGCTGCAAGCCCTTGTCTAAAACGTTACTGCTCCAGCTCTCCCAACTCTTTCCCCACGGCAGACAGAAGACAGGTAAAGAAATCCATGCCTGCCATTCAGCCATGGCAGTGTAAAGAGTAACCTTAGCTGACAGTGCTCGTTATCCTTGCACCGGGGCTCCACCAGCTGGGAATGGGTACAGCTCAAACCTCTGCAGCTGCTCACGGAATGAATGAAAGCAAGTCAGAGCTCTGTAAGGTCAGTCCTGTTCTCGGTGTCTGAGCACCAGCTGTTACCATGATTAACTACCTCCACTAGCTAATGAAATCCTCTTAAATAAGAGCAGTTTCAAGATTTATACAACATTCAGCTTCTGTTTTTCAGAAGCTGGAGACATACAGCTAATAAGTGCCCAAACAGGCTTTATGTGATAAATCAGCTTTTGTTGGAAGTCTTTGCATTGAATTTGAGAGTATAAAACAAAAACCTAATCAGTTTTTGCAAGGAGTGGAGTATAATTAATCAGACAGGACAGAACAAAGCCATTAGTAATACTTCATGATAATACCAAGAATATTCTAATAATGTAGGAACAGTCAGACCTAAAATCTCTGAAAGTATGGACTTAATTTTCATTATAGAACAATTTAAAATTCCTTTTTCTTCATGATCTTCAAGCCCAGACATAAACGTGAACATGCTACAGGCTATGTTACTTAACACAGATTGTTGCTGAGACAAATAACAGATTTATACTGTGTGTTAAATCTAGCCTGAGCACAGATTGTGAGGGTTGGGCAGGCCCTGAGAGCTCTGCACAAAGGAAAGCCATGTGGTACTTCTGGATCCACAGGCAACTGAAACTCTTCCTTAGGGAATTCACCCTTTTGTTTCAGATTAATTAGCTTTGTTAAATTTAACATTTTGTTATGAGTAAAACTCTTCCTGCACCCTTTCCATTCACAGTTCCTAGCATCCAGAACAAGCTCTGTTCTGACCCCCTGAGTGAGTGTGAGTAAAAGCGGGCTGAGGCATGGGATGGACAGGAAATGCATGCTTGTACACTTGTTTTCATTGGGCGTTCCTTGGCAGCTCCATGCAAGTGGAGATTGCTGGGCTGAATAGACTTTTATGTACAAAATTTACATTTGCATGCAAAAGCCACAGTCACTGAAAAGGCCTGTGTGTTCCCAAGCATAACCAATCTGAAAGCTGAGCTCCCACTCCCTATTTAGCCATGGGACCTAACTGCTTACTGGGAGTTTGCAATACATAACTGGGGCTAGTCATGATTTGAAGTTGTTTCAGAAGCATGTTAAGAACACATTTAGTACTTGTGCTGAAATAATCTGCAAGATCAAATTACACAAGCCTGACAAACCTGGATTCATGGATAGTGACATGACTGGTTTCATGGGAAGCATGCACGAGGACACTGAAGTGCCATTGCTAAACAGCAGTGAACAGTGAGAGTTGTCACGTTATCAAACCGAAATGCTTAAATAGTGCATGTTACAGAATAATCTGTTTCTTCTGCCCTGTAGACTTGTCACACCAGTAAAATGTATGAAGTTAATTTGATGAAAAAGCAGAATTTCAAATCTGTTCTTACTTTGTACCCAAGAGCTTTACTTACGTTAAAAGGTCTTGAATGATGTTTTTCCCTGTGCCCTCCTTTACAGCTCAGGAGATGTAGGAGAGAATTTGTAGCATGCTGAAATGTCATGTCACAGTCTTTTGTGTGGAAGGCAGTAGTTTCAAACACCTTTATTCACCTCAGCACCTTTACCTTCAGACTTGGTTAGACCCACCTGTACAGCTGCACTGTTGGCAGTACGTGATCAGCCTGCAAAAGAGGCTGGTAAATAAATGAGCTGGGAGTTACTTTAACTTACAACTCCTTACTGAGTTGCATCTATTTATCCCATAATACTGATAAATCACATAAATACGTAAGTGTACACATTGTCTGTCTAACCAGAGATTGTGTATAATACGCTGCTATATTTAGGGTGGTGTAAGAGCTACTTCATTACACCATCCAGCAGAGTACCCGAGCATTTGTTAACTGAGAGATTTGAACATGAGGACATCAGTGGTTTGAATCCTACTGAATTATTCAGAAGTTACTCTCTTTTGATGCACGTTCTGTTCAAAGGTGTTTGGGTTTTGGGGTACATTTCTTTTTAACTGTTTGCTATTTCAGTTTGCGTGGTATTGTTACTTAAATTGCATGACACTGTTTCTGCTTCTTGGCTGGATAACATTTTAGGTATGATGATACTGGGTCATCAACATTCCTTTAATGTATTTTCCAACAATTCCTTGTGTGATTTTTGAGAACATTTTATTAGGAGCGGCCTAAATCATCTTAAGAACTTCGAAATTACAACAAATTGATCTCCATACGTGATCACTTTTTTCATGTGTTGAATAGTTTTACTAATAAGCGTGATAGAGTTTATGTAACTTAAGTATGCCTAAGGCATTAGAAGGTAATTGTCAAGAGTAAAGAACATAAGATTTTGGGGAGAAATTTGTCTCAACATAATTAGCTGTTCTCCAGTCTTGTTGTCAAAGGAGCCTAAATAGCTGCTGCCAGAGAAGTTACTTACCCATAGACATGCTGGGGCAGCTAAAGCCCAGCAGTGCTCCTTTGGTGGGCAGTGGAACAAGGCAGCTTTGTAACTCCAGCCTGGCAGTTCCAAAAGCCCAAGTGAAGCCTGGAACAGTGGACAGTTTAAAAGGGACTGCAACCTGGCATCCACTTAATTCTCAAGGCTTACAGAGGACACCATGAGAGAGAAGGCTGAGTGTTTCTTTCTGTCAAAGACATGTGTTAGAGCACTTCCCTGCTCCTTCCGGGCTCTTTGTGGGGTCAGTTCCCAGCGTGCCCTCAAGGCAGCACCAACATCACTGTTGCTTCCTTCTTGCACCAGAGGCCAAGCCAGAGGCTTCCTGGGACCGAGCCAGGAATGGCTCCTTGCTAAATGCAGCCCAGCTGTTGAACAGGTGGGTTTGAGCACAAGCTGTCACTTGCTCAGAAATAGCAAAGACCTTTGTAAGAATAAGAAAGACTGAGAAAACTTGAGTGAGAAATTGGACGTGTGCTTGGGAATCAGTTTAGAATACCAAGGATTTAGGTACTCAAATCTGGACCATAGGTCACTGCTGGTGAATAACATCACCCTGGATTTAAGCAGATTCCAGCAGAACTTTCTGCAATTAACTGCTACAGTTACCAGGAAGTAACTTAGCATCTGGAAGTGGGAGAGTCCGGGGCACTGTTGTCCTTCTCAGTTGTTTGGTCTCACTAAACAAGAACCATCTTAATACTGTGCATCTTCACACACACCAAGCTCTGAGTCCTGCTGCCACTGCCAACCTCCACCAGGGTAATGCTGGCCAAGAGTCAGTGGTGTTCTGCTGCTGCTGTTTGACCCCAGGTTATAATCTCTTCTCCTTGGTGGTTAAGGTATGCCATTCTGACCAAAGCAACCTGGCCCTCATGGAAAGGAGAAGAGAAACAAGGAGTCCTCCACCTGCTTCAGTCAGTCAACATGGATCCTGACCAGTACCAGCTCGGGAAGTCCAAAGTCTTCATCAAAGCTCCGGAGTCTGTAAGTGTGCCAGAACACATTTCTTTAAATATGCAACTGTTTGCTGAAAAAGTCCTGCCCACTCAGAAGTTGAGCATGACACCTGCTGAGGTGGGGGAAGTGTAAAAATCTGAGACAAGCTGGGCACGTCTATCATAGAGGCTGTGTAAAGGGCACACTGCATAAGGCCACTGCAGGGTTTTGGCACTTAATACAAAGAGAATTAAATGCATCAAGAAGAGGAAAAATGGGTTATGGAGATGCTTTGGTATCAAGAACATTGGTCCTCTTCTCATAACAAATACTACTGCTGAAGGTAGAATAGTCCCCAGGGATGGTAAGGATATGTTACACAGCATGGAGTAAATCAGTGTTCCAGAACAACTGCAACTTCAAATCCCAAAGAGAATCTTAAGGAGGCATCACAAGGCTGGTTTTATCCTGTAGCTACTAAACCATGCAAAATCTGTTTGAAAGAAGTTTTCTTACTTTGCTATTCAGGAAAGTTGTTAAGGAAAATCTGTGCTCTCCTCACCACCATCATGTATTCCTGATGCATCAGAAGCAATGGGGCTTAGTTTGTGTAGCACGTCGTGCAGTTGAGCATTGATTTCTTGGTGTTTTATCTGAAGTTATATGCTAAAATAAAAGCTGAACACTTCCACGGCTATCATTTGCTGTTCCAAGAACATTCATTTTTCTCTGTAGAACAATAGTAATTCAGGCAATGACACTGCTGTGTCCAATCACATGGGAAGATACTTGTTAAAGGAAAAAAGAGAATGCTTCTCCAAGTCATAATAGAAATGTTGTTGTTTCTGCGATAAATAGGGTAAGATACTGCTCAGGAATAATGGGATTTACATTCCTGCCTGCATCATGTTTATACACTACAGCACAGAGTGCTCAAGATGTTGGCTATTGCAGTACTTCAGGCGCATATTGGCAGAGCAGGAAACTAATATGGGATTGATCCTGCTTGGTCATTGCAACAACAGCCAACCAGTTCTGAGGCAGTGTGAGCTTTTCCTGCTTCCTCTGGAGCACAGCTGTGATTTCTTTCAGGAGATTATTGGCAGTTTTGTCTCACGAAGTCGGTGCAATTTCCTGTCTTCTGTTTAGTAGCCAAGTGGCAAGTGCTGCCATGGGATTGATGGATCCAGTTCCCCTTCAGTCAGTTAATAATCTGTACCCCACCATCATGTGCTACAGGTTCTTTTCAGAGGAAGACATTGTTGTCCAGTGGAAGCATCTTCCCATCCTGATGCATTTTTGTGATGCTAAGTCCTTTCTCCATGGATATGCCATTTACTGGTGTATCTGTGAGTTTTACTGAAGGGCAGTTCTGCAGCTTAGGACAACATGAAGTTGACTGGAAATTTTTTGGGGGTTGTGTTTTGATTTTAATTTAAAATAATACTTTCAATTACTGTATATGTTTTCTTTAATTTTGTTTTAATGCCATGAAATCTATTTTTAAATAAGTACCAAAAAGAGTCTGGGATTTTTTTATTTAAAGTTGAAAATGTTTTTGTGAACTGAATATTTTAGAGCTTGATTTATATATTTTATTAAGAAAGACAATCATCTTCCATCTTATATTACTAAAGTACTGGCTAGGGTTGTATTGCTTTTGAGAAAAACAATCTTTTAGATGGTAAATGAAATTTTTTCTTTCTTCCACCAAAAAGAGCACACACTTGTTGTGTTTAATCAGATAAAAATACTTGATTTGCTTGCGAGTGGAAGGGGAGGCTTTATAATACATATTTTAGGAAAGCGTTTGTGCAGTATTATTTCTGTTTATTTCTATAGGCTAAGAACCATATTTTAGCTCAGTGATTTAGTTGAACTTCCTTAACGGTGACCTTCAGCTGCAGAGGATAGATTATTTTGCAATTAGCGTTATTGTTAGAGAAATAAACGCTGAGCGTTCAGGAGAGACAGCATCAATATTGTCACTGTAACCTGAATTGCACGAGGGGTTGGTCGTGCCCCTGCTGCAGCTGAGGATGTTTTTGCACCAGGAGCTCTCGTGCCTGTGCTGAAACCCCAGCCAGTGCTTGTGTTTGGGAAGAGATTTTTAAATTTTTTAAAATAAGTTTGCTGTAGATGGAGAATTGCCAGCTGTGAAATAAGGTTTTGTGGGTGGCAGAAAGGAGGCTTCATTATTTACATTTCCATCACACACCTGAATAAATAACTCTGTACAGGAGCAAGTGAGGTTCTGTGGAAATGGTTTGCACCAGATCGAGTTTCCTTTGTAAGATCAATATGAACAACAATATTTTTCTAGATTTGCATGGTTTAGAGCAGCAAAGTAAAAAAAAAAAAAATCCTAAAGCCCAGGTTTGCTTCTCCATATACCTGTTTTTACTAATTTTAGCTCTTGAAAGGTAGAAGAAAACTCCTGTGAATATTTAACACAATGGAGGGAAATAATAAGCAACAGTCATGTCAGTGAACTGATCGAATGCTGCAGTTTAGCCAAATGCTTGTGCTCCTGATAAGACAAAAACCCCATTTAACTGAAGTATGTAAAAGGCTATAGTGAAAATGCTGCATCCTGCAAAATTATGAAGTTGTTCTAATGCATTAAATTTACATATATTTAGCAGGACCTGGGAAATTCTCAAAAAACAGGGGATGCACCTTCCATTCCTGTTTTAATAAAACAGTATTTTCTCTTGATTTCTGACATTTTAGGCCCAAAAATCTTACTATGACATCCTTCTGAATTATAAGGTCATAGTTGCAAGTCCTGCAGCCAGCTGACAACCTTCAGTGAGAGAGAATGGAGCCAGGGGACACAAGAGTATGAAACTCAGCCAGGGAAGAAAGTTGCTTGTGAACAGTGAGTTATGTAACACGTCGCACAGATCCCCACAGACATGGTAGCATTCTGACTAGAGAAGTAGGAATTTTGGAGAATGTGTGGATGGAGGCTGAAGAAATGACCAGTGGAGAACCTTAAGTTACACCAGTAGAGTATTTCAGGGAGAATCCATATTCCTCTTCCTTCATCATGGGGGATGGAACTTACTGGGTAGACTGGTAAGAGCCCCAGCCACTCGAGCATTGGAGAGGTCTTCCAGAAGAGGTTACCTTAACATTCCAATCTCACATCCCACAGGTGTGGAAGAGGCACCAGCTTGGATCCAGAGTGAAATGCACTGGAGAGTTGTTGAAAGTGAAATACAGCTTTTTCTTGAACTTTGCGTGTAAAATGTTTGACCACCCCACTGTCTCTTTGTACAGCTGTTCCTGTTAGAAGAGATGAGAGAGAGGAAGTATGATGGGTATGCCAGGGCCATCCAGAAGGCCTGGAGGAAGTACGCAGCCAGGAAAAAATACGTGCAGATGAGAGAAGAAGGTAGGTCATAACTTCTGCTGGCAGGGCCTTCACACACACATGGTTCCAGGAACAGCAGGAGGGACACAGAGAGGAAGGAAATCTCTCCCTCTCTGTAGGCAGAAGTGGCGTTGCAGGTTACTGTCTCGGAATGATTGCACCTTGTTGGACCCCTAAGGTACCACTGACTCCTCTGCATGCACAGATCTCTTGGACTGCCCAGTGTTTTGCTCTCAAATCAAAGCCAGTCTTGAGTAGGACAGACAGCAGAGATGCTGCAGGAGAGGCAAAAAAGAAAACTTCCCACAGTTATGCAGAATCTGAATAATGTGTAGGTGATAAAATCAATCCAGGGGCTCTACTGGGACTTAGTTGTGTGTGACCTGAGCTGTGTGAATGAACACACTGGGTTTGGAAGGGTTACTCTTTAGTTTCCAGCAGTGAGTGAGAAATTTCTGAGTTCCAGAAGTGCTCCCAGTTAACCAGAACTACTGAGCTTGCCATCAGTGTATTTCATTAGGAATGGATTTAATGATCACATATATCCTTATCTAAATGATTAGTAGCAGTGCTTCACTGTTTTTTCCATAGCAGAAACAATTTGGCTATCCATTCCCAAGAAATTCTGTGTGAAACAGTCGGCGCTCTTTGAGAGCATGAGTTTAGGAAATTTAGTAGATGCTATTAATCAATGTTTATCTTTGGTATTTAAGCATCAGATCTGTTGCTGAACAAGAAAGAGAGAAGACGGAACAGCATTAACAGGAATTTTGTGGGAGATTACATAGGCATGGAGGACCATCCCGAGCTACGGCAGTTTGTGGGCAAACGGGAGAAGATCGATTTTGCAGACACTGTAACTAAATACGACAGACGGTTTAAGGTGGGTGGAACAGCAACATCCCCTAAAGATGAGTTTTGCTGGGAGTCAGAGTTGTGTTCACCATCCTGTCACAGAAACTGCCCAGGTCAGGGTCACACCACGCAGGACACGGCTGTGTATTTTCAATGTTGTGTTGCAGAGCGTGAAGCGAGATCTCGTCCTCACTCCCAAGTGCATTTACCTGATCGGGCGTGAAAAGATCAAGCAGGGCCCAGAGAAAGGCCAGGTGAAGGAAGTCTTGAAGCGAAGGATGGAAGTGGAGAGAATTCTTTCTGTTTCTTTAAGGTCAGTACCTGGAATATATTTTTCCATTGACAGAGCAATTTGTGTAGGACAGGGAAAATAAGTTGATGAAGTGGGAATTGAAAGCTTTCGTTCTGCATTTGCTTGCTTTGGATTTCCGACTTGCTTCAGTAACCTTCAAATTTCCAGTTGTTTTCTAATCACAAAATCTGCCATTATTGAAGAGAAGGATTATAATTGTAACTTTAATAGCACGTGGTTTTTTTGCTAACAGTAATTACTGTAAAATGACTTAAGTAGTATTCCTGTCTCTCAGAAGGGATTGTTTCAGATATTCCATTATCAACTCCTGAAAAAAACCAAACCTGTTCTCAGAAAGCAAGGCTCTGTAATTAACGCTGCTTGGACGTTGTTATGTTTTTAAAAATTAACCATGAGTAGTCTGCAAATGTCATTATAATGCTGGCTGTATTTGCTGATGACATTTTAAACTGGATGGTATATGCTCTTGGTTTCCTTGCAGCACCATGCAGGATGACATTTTCATTCTACATGAACAAGAATACGACAGTTTGCTCGAATCAGTCTTCAAAACAGAGTTTTTAAGCCTCTTATCTAAACGATACGAAGAGAAAACACAAAGAAAACTACCTCTGAAATTTAGCAATACGTGAGTTATGGCTTTTCTCAATGGGCTTTTAGGGATAAATGTTTTGTTCTTGCTGCGAAGGCAAATGAGTGAGTGCAAGTTGTACTTTTACAATAGCAGGAGGTAGCACAGTGTAAAACCCTGTATGTGCTTGCCTTGTCGGAGTAACAGGTTAGGATTCACCAGGGCCACTTGTCCCTTCCCACTGTGTGTGCATGGAGAGCTGCCTTTGTTCTCCTGCCCGTGGCACTGGGCCCAGGGCTCTGCAGCTCTGGCACGGAGCAGCTGTGCCAGCAGAGCCCAGGGCAGGGCCCTGCACTGCCACTGCACAGCTGCTGCTGGCTCCTGGCAGGAGCAGGGAGCATCCCCTTCCTGCTCCTTCACCTTCACCGAGGAGTGCAGACATCTCAATGAAGAGTTTGAAAGAATTCTGGGCACATAATGTAACAGTCTGAAATGCTGAAGTTTGTTGTGGGTGCAGGGGACTGCAGGGTGAAAGAATAATTCTAAAGAGGCCTCACTTAAATAAATGATATTGGGAACATTTTTTAGAAACAAGCCTGAAAATCTAGAGCATGTCTGATGTGCATTTTGGCTGCAAGGACATCCTGGAAGCAATCCCAGCAAACATGTGCTTTTGTTAATATGTCCACCCATTAAGGAGATCGGCAACAGCAGGCCTTAGATTTGTATGTTTATTTTATTGTCTTCAGAAAGGTGGAGGAATTATGAAAGGCAACAGGAGATCACTATTTTTGTTTGGAAAGGGTCTAGAAGGAGAATTGAGTGTGGAAGTGTGGAACATTACTGTAGCAATGTGTACATTACATGTACACTCCTGTGCACTGGGAATGCAAAGCCAGTACCAGGAGTTAATGTCATGTATTACACTTCTGGGGTCTTGCCCAAAACCATATCTGAGTACAGTTCAGAGCAGATGGATAGTGTGGAAATGCTGGGAAAGAATGTACTTGTGTGTGTGCCTGCATGGGAAGGACTGTAAAATGAAAAGGGCAGTGCACAGCCACCCACACCTCCAGTGTGTGTGCACCTGTGACGGTGTGTGCAGGGCAACGTCACAAACAGAGCCTCGAGCAGTGCCAGCAGAGGTAGTGCAGAGGCACTGGTGGCTGAAGGCTCACACATCTCTTACTTGGGCCTTTGCACATTTTTCTTCAAAGCTCACTGTCCTCTCCAGGGCATCTTAAACTTCCTTTGAGAAGCTGTACCAGGAAAATTAAAATGTCAATGAAGAAGAACATTTAAAAAAAAAAAAGCATGGAAAAAAAGATTTAATTAGGTGGTTATGTCAGCTGAGTCACTCATGGAATGCAGATTCTCAGTGTAAGCTTTTAATTTTGTATTTCTAAGTTATCTGCTGCCAAGCAATACTGCCTTGATTTGATGTAGGAATTCTGGGTTTTTTTTCATTTGTGTGTTCACATGCTTCTGTCAGACTTGAAGTGAAACTGAAGAAGGAGAGCTGGGGGCCCTGGAGCAGTGCTGGTTCTCGACAAGTGCAGTTTATGCAAGGCCAAGGAGATGTAGCCATTCTCAAACCAAGTAATAAAGTGCTGCAGATCAGCATTGGACCAGGGCTACCAAAGAATTCCCGTAAGTATGAATTTCCTCTAGAAATTAGGGAATGGTTTATAAATTCAGAGAACGGTGGACTTTTTCTATCCGTGCTTGGCTCTAGCCTCACTGTGTTCTTTATTAATTTCTCTGTAACACACAAAGATTCTAAGGATACAGCAGCATTCCTTGCTGCTCTACAGCTCTCAGTGTTCTGGGCCTTGTTTACTGTAGTTGCAAGAAGGCTTTGCTTTATATCCTGAGATTGAACTGGATCACAAAAGGGAGAATGTCCCAAAGTCATCCTTTTTGCACCTAATGCTTTAGAACAGCCTGGCCAACCCTGCAGGAGTCAGATTCCTTATTCCTGAAGATCAGCTCTTTCTGATCACAGAACAGGGGGTCTGGCAGCCAGAAGGACTTACCTAATTAATGTAATTTTGAAGGGGTAACAGAATGTTGCTGGTTTCTTCTAGGTCCTACTAGACGGAACCTTACCCAAAGCAGAGGGTATTCCAGCAGGTCTCAAAATCAGACTTACCCTATGAGAGCTGCACCACCTCCTCCGGGTAAGTTCTCTTAGCTTGGGAAAAACAGAGTTCCAAAGGGAGGCTTTTGTTTCTCTCGTCATCTGGTAATTTTTACCCATTAAAAAAATCATGGTAACAGTTTAAATTTCTCTTACAAGATCCTGCCTGGAAAGCATCTGTTGGTAGGCATTTTATGAAGTGACTTGCTGGATATTCCCGCAGAGCTGTCCAGCTTGTTGTGGATGCTGACTTGTTCAGATGCTTGGTAAAAGCCACTGAATGTAAACCTGACCCTGCAGCCTTCTCCACTGTGAAGGGTACAAGCTCTGTGCTTATCAAGCCGTAGACAATGCTTTGCAGTGAAACTGCTTTCAGTGCCAGCACAGCACACAATGCAGTTTGTGCCTCATTGTCCTGCCCTGTCAGACATGTTACAACTCTTGTGTGCCCGAGTGCTGAGACACAGCAGCTGTGCCAGTGAACAGCTCTTTCTCCAGGGGACTGATGTCATTAGGGTGTTCCACTTCTGCCCTGGGCAGATATGATTAATTTTGCTTGTGAACTCAGAGGGGAGAACAATATTCCATTGACCCAACATTTCCCAAGAGGTTTTTTTTTACTTACACTCCCAGAGTACTTTCTTTTTAACAAAGAGTCCTCTTTCAGTCAGCTGCTGTTTACTGAGAAGCACAATGCTAATGGTGGAAGTTGGGGGTGTGACCAGTCTCAGTCATCAAATTAAACAGACAATTCCAAATCCTCACAGCCATATGAGTCAAACTAACTACTGTGTGATGTGCCAGAACTGGTAGTGAAGTGGGAAATACTGTAAGGAACTGACCTGTCAGCTAACAGACATAGTGAGTATTTGTACAGCATCAGTTAAAGCAAGGATAGTCTGGTTTATATTTTCAAAAACTGTTTCAGCAGTTTTATAGCTAGGACAAGTGTCACTGCTGAAGTTAAGGGCTATGGTGACCCTCAGGCATTGGGGTACATTTAAAAGGTGAGTAGAAGGCTTTCCTACAGACCTCTCTATAGGTTATAGTAACATGGCTTTTGGTTTATTTGGTTGTTTTTTGAATGTCAAGTAAAGTAGCCACACACAGCTAGAAAAACAAAATTGCAGACAGGTGTTACATAAGAGTTCCAGTTAAACTGTCCAGAATTTCAAGGAGTTTGAAGCCTTGTCATGATTTGGGCACATTCCTCCTTGAAAGTCCCAAACAATTATCTGAGTTCTGCTATTTTCACATCTTGCTTTGAAATCAGTGGTGCAGTAGCTGAACAGAATGTTCTGTACAGGTTCAGAATGACCCAAACCTTTATTTATATCACCATAATGTATGTGCCATGCTGGCTTGGTTTGCAGAGTGGGGTTTATGTAGGAGTTTATGACCCTTAAGTTCTGCCACAGTATCCAGAGAGTATCAGAAGCAAAGACAAGCTGCTGAATGCAGTAGGGTTTTCCCAGCTGCCTCGATCATGCACAGCTGTTCTCTCTGCTAAGTTTTAGCAGGCCTAATCACAATGGCAAAGGAGAGGGTCACCCTGTCATTAAGGAAATGGATTTTTAATAGAAGCATAGCTCCTGTTTTGCTCCATAGGGGTTTTTGGAATGTAAAGCATGCAGACTTGAGGTATCAGGGCCTAAAGAGCTCAAGTAGCTCAGACATGGGTGGGTTTGCTTTAAATTCAAGTTAGAGGCATAATTATTTATTTAAAGGCATATACCCATGTCACTCCTAGAAAATTCAGACTCCTTTTCAAGTATCAAAATAGCATTGAGGCTTTTTTTTTTTAAACAAAACAATAAAAAAGCCCAAACAGGCCCCCCCCCAATGCTTGTTAAAATAGACAAGTATTTATAGCAACTTAATAAAAACAGTCAAATTCCTTGACTATATGGTAGACTGAGTTTGAACTTCAAAAGAAAAAGAAGCAATTCTGGCTAGCTTTGGATTAACCCTTATCTGGATAAAATGTTGTGCAGTGTTTTAGAGAGGTGTGGTGGTACCCTGTTAGCTGACCTGGAACTCAGCAGCGAGCTAATCCTTGTGCTTGCTTGGAACACTCAGGGCACTCATCTTAAACCTGAGCACGAGTCCATGCAGCTGTGAACCCAAAACAGATTGTCAGCAGACCAGAAACTGAGTATAAATCATCATTTCAACATTTTGTTTTTGGGTTCCTTGATAGGTGGGGCTCTCTGACAGCTGTATCTGACAGCTAGGCCATCTATCAGCACAAGGAAAAGGTTACCTTTACTGAGCTGGAGTTTGGATTGCATGCACTCACACTTTATTTACTTCTAGGTCAGCAGCAAAATGGAGTAATAAATCCCCCCCAGTCTGCAGCCCATCCCCAGATCCCAGGAAGTCAGTGGGCCAATCAGAAGAACCTGTACACAAGTATGACACGACCAGCTTTACCACGGCAAATGTCGGGAGGATCAGGCAAGATTTCACAGCAACCAGAAAGCTTGGATTTCTTGAAAGTACCTGACCAAGGAGCAGCTGGGTAAGATTTTACATTGAATCTGATAAAAAGATGTCCATTTTTGCAAATAGGTTCACGCACTCAAACTGTTCATGACTGATAACTCTGTACATCAATCACCAGGTTGTGCTATTGAGCTGTACTCTAAGGTATCATCCATTCCATCAGATTGCAAACCACATACTCCATCCTAGACCCATAGGAATAAAGGTGAAGCAGTACTAGTTTAATATCTTAAATTTGAATGTTGAAGGCCATAAAAAATTTTAAGGTTTTTCAGTGACCCAGCAGTTTTTACTTTAACTCAGCCCTTACTCCACTCTCCTGTAGAACATTAAGAACATTAGTAGAGCTTCACTGTAGTGGGAATCTTGAGTGTCACTTCATTGTCAAAGACTGCTGCCTATTCAGCAGTGCTAGGAAGAAAAGAAAGAATTTGGTTTAGAAGAAGCAGCTTGCTGATGACTCCTATGATCTGCATGAACGGGGGTTCTTGGAGGCAGCACAAGTATATTTATTTTTAACCATATCAAGAGCACCTTTTTGTACAAACAGCCATGTCTCAGGCGTCAGACAGCAGACAAGCTCCTTAGCAGGGGTTCTGCACTGAATTACCCTGTTGGCCCAAGTATTCTGTTGCTGTGTGATCCAAGAGGCTGATTTGATATATTAGTTACAATGTTAGTGAGCATTAGACACATCACAGAAATCAAATAATACCATAAATGTGCACAGTTGATAGATTTTGAGAATCAAAAGTGCACAGGGGTCGTAAGGAGGGGCTTTCTAGTTCCTAAACACGGTGCCCTCGAGCAAGGTTAGGCATGTACAGAGGTCTTTTCAGTTGTACTAATGGCTGTCATTTTACCCCACTGTGCCCAGTGTCAGCCATAAGATATTTCAGGCATACTTAGAGCATTTTTCTGTTTAAGATTAATTTTCAAATAAGAAAGAAATCAGAAAGAAGTGGCCACTGCTTCTTATTTTACCACTTTCACACCCATCAGCACATTGCTAGCACTTTCAGGCACATTTCGGTCTTGTAATAACAATAGCCTCCATGTCTTTAGGTGGTAAAATGTTCTTGTCACATGTCAGCTTCTTCTGTTAAACTCTTTTAGTAATATTAGACTTTGTCTTGAGACTACAGTTCCTTTTAACACAAACACATAAGCCATAGGATAAAGCCACAACCAAACATCCCAGGTGTCCATTCAGCAGTAACAAACCAAAGGAAGCACTCTTAGAAAAGTGACGTTCCCACGGCTGTCTTCCTGAGCATTATGAGCTCCTTTATTAATGCACTGAAAAGAAACAACATAACCATAGTCAGCAGTGGATTTCAGATGAGCATTCCTGTGCCTGTTCCTTTTTAAAAGGAAGCTGCGAGCTAGAAGAGGTGGGAATTTAGTATTTCCAAACCATAGCCACATGTAAGTACATATCATTTTTTAAGGATTAGAATTAGGTTTATTTTTAGCAAAGCTGCCAAGAAGGATACAGTGGTACTAACAATCCAGTACAAGACCAAGATTAAAGTCAGCAGGCTCCCTTCCAGCAGCAAAACATCTCATTTAAGATACTCTAGTTCTACCATGGCTGCACAGAAGCTGAGCTATTTTCCAAGACTTGTGCTGAATTCCTTAGTCTCCATACGTAGGTCTAGGTTTCACGACATCTCCTATCCTGAGCAAAGGCAGTAGATGCTGAAGAACAGCATCCACTGAAGAAAATCTCTCCCCTCATAGATACATTGAGAATTGAAGAGCTGTTATAACCCATACTTCAAATCTTTTTTTCTGGTGCAGTTCACTACAAAGTTAGAATTAGACAGAGGTTCATTGACAAAATTAAGCCTAGGACTTCGTGTAAGTAACTGTAACCCTGCTCTGCAAAAGCTGTGTAATGTTACCATGGCATTACATGACATGATCACAGTTCATTCTCCTCCACATCATTACATTTTTTGTCATTTGGCACATATATTATTCATTTTAAACTGACATACTGAGTCTAATACCTGTTCTCTTTTCCAGCCTTTATTAGCTGATGAGCTGGCAAAATGCATTTCTTCCCTCTTTCCCCTTCCTAATCTTTGGAGTGGTCACAGCTGTGACAGTTTGTGCAGCATCGCCCCTGCTGCTTCAGAGTTGGCTATAACAGAACAAGTCCATAGATGGCCCTGGCATCTGAGGCAACTTAAAAGAGATGCAAGTCTCTGTAGCAGCTTAGTCACAAGAATGGTAAAGTAGCAAGCCTGTGAGCTAGAACTTTGTTTTTGATACTGAAAACTAAATCACTTAGTGACATTGGGGCAAGGGGAGAGACACAGCCTAAGCTGTGTAGATACCAAGATATGCATGAACCGCATGTGCACATTTGCTTCCATCTCAGCCTGGGCACTAAATGTCTTCATTTGAACTGCTGGGAAGTCCTTACTCATCCATTTCCATAGGAAAGAAATGGCAACCCTGTTGTCCCTTTCACAGGAAGTCTCACACTGCTATTTTTAATTGTTGTGACATTCAAGAAAATCCTTTTTCCCTTGTTCTGTGATGTTCTCCAAAATGAATTCATTAAGACAGAGGGGTTTGCTAAAGCTCAGGTTTGAGTCACCTGTTAAGCCCCAAAGCCTAAAGGCCGTGCTGTCGGTCAGTGTCCGCAGGCAGACCTCGAGCCGCCCGCCGCCGGCCGGAGGAAGGCCCAAGCCGCAGCCCAAGCCCAAGCCGCAGGTGCCGCAGTGCCGGGCGCTCTACGCCTACGACGCGCAGGACACGGACGAGCTCAGCTTCAACGCCAACGACGTCATCGACATCATCAAGGAAGGTACGGACACGCGGGGGCTGGGGCTTCAGCGCTGGTCCTGAAGGTACATTGCCCCGAGGAGTTAGGACAGGACTTTCCAAGCCACCCCACTTCATCTCATGTTAGGCTTGCAAATTTCCATGATGGCTCAGGGGGCAGAGAAGCCTCCACCCGAGTCCAGCCTCTTCACTCAAGAGCATGTCAGAGACAGAGCAAGGACCTGTGCCACTGGGTACGGCAGAGCTGTACATTAGTGGGACAGTAATGTGAATTGGGAATTGGCATTAAACCAATTAATGGTTTAATTGGCCTAAACCACAGTTGTAGCCTAAGAAGCAAAAAGTAGTTAACCAGTTCCAACTCTGGGTCTCCAAAGCCACCCTCAAGGCAAAATGATGTGGCCAAAAGATGAACACTCCACATCCTATCCCCTTATTCCTTCCCAAGAAAGCTCTCACTGAGTGGCACAGCTTTGCAGGGTTGCACCAAGTACACAGAAAGGCTTCCAGAGCTCACTCCTTACCTTGCTGTCCTGGTTACAGATCCTTCTGGCTGGTGGACGGGAAGACTACGGGGGAAACAAGGTCTGTTTCCCAACAATTATGTCACCAAGATTTAAAAGACTGCCAGAGAATAATTGGCATGAAGGTACCAGTGGTTGAAGATGTTTTCCCTTGTCTTCAGGACCGTGTTCTTCCTAGATCTGCCCTTCTCAGCAGTATTTTCACCAGTAAATTGTGTATGAGCAGGAAGAGTTACCCACAGTACAGACTTTGATCTTTGTCTCAGCACCATACAGCAATGAACTGATCAATTATTTATTATATTTAAAACCTGGTTTAAACACCTGGTAAGTGAAGAATGCTCAAACCTACCATCTTCCTGAAACAGGTGGTTTACAGTCTGGGACCAGGGACTTTGAAAGGGGTGTATTTAATAAGTGCCTTCAGCTGAGTATCAGTAACCTTTTTAATTATCTACTGAAGATAATGTTAAATGCACATTTCCTCTAATGCAGATCATTCTGGGGAACATGTTAATAAGTATGCTGCTACATGTCAAAAAGATTTAGGCTCATTTGGGATATTACCATCTAAAGAACTACTGTGATGGTCTATTTAAGTAATTCTGTACAGAGATGTAATGGAACTGGTTTGTGTTTGCAGGTGTGTTTAGGGACTCCAACAGGCACTGTAAGAATTTAAAACAGAAAACCACATAGTACTGTATGCTAAACAATGTTGCCTTCTTCAAGATTTATATTATAATATGGCTGGCCCATGTTGGATTTATGTTTAATACTCTACCTGTTATAGGAAGTGTCTTTATGCAGAGCTGTACATTTATAGAAATAGTTATATACTGTATATAAAAACTGGTTATGATAGAAACATGTATAAATGTGTAATGTAGTAGTCCACTGTTCTTATGAAGTAGTACTGCTAGAATTTTTATGCCAGGTACTTACAGATATGCACTACTCCTTCTCCTTTTAAATAGCAAAAGCACAGGTGTTACTGCCCAAGTCTGATTGCCTCCCCCAGCAGCGTGGCTGGCTGTTGCTTGCCCTGCGTTCTGAGAATTCCTGCTTTGCCTTTTGAACCTCCATAAAATAAAACACAGGAAGATCAACAGGTTTATTCTCTGTGCAGTTTGTTCTCACGTACACAAACAGGTCCCTTCCCAACAATGGCTTCAGGATTTTACTGCACTGACTTCTAAAGAAAAAACCCCTTTCTTCACTCCAAACCAAATTATTTTCCCTATGTCCAGCTGAAGTCCTGTGCATTTCATCCTCTCACATTAAGAACAGTTAAAAAGCCCTACATATGCTGGTATTAAAAAGTTGCATTAGCTTTAAGATACAGCTAAAAATCTTGAATCCCTCCCTCCTAAACCATTGCCTAAGTCTAACTTCGGTAACACAAACTCCATCACCTGTAGAAGCTCTTTCTGGGAGCCAGGAATGAGGACCTCCCTCCCGGGGAGGAATTATATCCACACAAGGAATGAAGCACAATTTTCAGAAGATCATTTGCAGCAAGTGCTAGACTTACTTATCCCAGGGGAGAGAAAAATCTCCTGCTTGAGGAGATAAAAGCCAGTAGTTTCAACATCCTTCCCACACAAGGTGAGGTCTAGGTCTAGGTCAGTTCTGTAGCGTCGGGTTCTTGTCTTTTACATTAGAGCCAGCACACTCATGAAGAGGAGATGCTGGAACAGTCATAGAATAGCTCGGTGTGGAAGGGAGGTACTGAGTTCAGTGTAACCTGGAGACTATCAAAAGGTCTGTACTTTAACACTATTGATAACAGGATTAATTTAACAAATAGACCTACATGAGGTATTGAGGTAGAAAAGTTGCATTACTTAGAGGCTCGTATTCCCTGAGCATACTGATACTGACAGATTAGAAACACAGACAAAAGCAAGCAAAATGTCAAGAAGCGGCAAGGAAGAACTGCCTTATGGTGGGTTTGACTCTATAATCCCAGGTACAGAGGTTTATTGGAGAAGCAGGGGGGGGGAAAGAAGATGTGGGCAAGTGAACAGGTAATGAAAAACTAAGGGGGTTCTTTTCAGGCAGTGGAGACGATTTCAAGAGCTGAGCTGCTTTCAAAAGGTCTCATCCCTACAGTTCCACACCTGTATTCCCTGCACAGTTGTTAGCATTACAGGAGACTTCCTGAGTTTATCTACCTTAGCTGCCTTTGTTTAAGTACACAGAAGAACACAGAGTTACAAGGCTAATACCCATTAAAGCTAGCCTCCTTTCCCCAAACTTTAAGGCAACAAACTACAAAAAAAGAAATAAATTCCAGTACATTTTCTTGGAACAAGGCACTGAAATAAAGTACATATTTAGTGTTCTTTAAGGTACAACAGAAAAGATGGACTGTCTGCCTGCTCTTTATGTTAAGAGTGAAAATAAGATAATAAATATAATGCAATACATAAAGCTTGGAGATTCTCTTTGGAAACAACCACAGAGAATAATCAAGCCTATTTAACTGCAAGTTGTAACAATCACCGATTTAGTCAAATGTCCCGCTTGGACATTAGATTGCAAATGTGTAGGTTGTACCTTAGAGTCACACTCACAATATTTAAAAGAAAGGAGTTTTATTTTTAGGTAGAAAGCTGTGTTACAAAGCAAATTTAAAACGTCACCTTCTGCGTGAGTCAGAACTGTCTGCGGGAGGCTGGAATGCTATGTACAAAAGCAGTAGACAAAGTGCACGCCCCATCAGGCCCTGCTGCCCAGGGCTTCACAGGAGCGATGCAGCCAGGTCCCTGATGATCTCACTATTCAGCTGAGGGATGGTGCTGATGGTCAGTAGTTTGCTGCTTGCATACTTATTCTTGATAGCCTGCAGAATAGAGAACAGAGATACAAAAGTTTTACATATACAGTTTTTATGCTCAGGCAGATAGTTTTGGGTCAAGTAGCTTGCCTGCTTGGAAAACAAGCAAACAAACAAGGCTGGCAGTGAACCAGTTTGCAAAGTAACAAGAGCACAATTTGTCTAAAAGGTCTTAATATTAACATTAATGCAACACCCTCTCACAGGTTTGTCTGAAGAGCATATGCTTTAACATAGAGAGTGTTTACCTAAGGAGCCACAATATGCAACAAAGCTATTTTTAAAACAGAGAGGATTTCAGTAGTTATACTTACAATGTATTTTGTTAACTTCTCATTTACTTTGACTACATTCTTGGCCATATGTTTCATGGTCGTCACAAGACTGTCTTCTGCATAGCCAGTGTAGTACTGCTGCTTTGTACCCTGCAGCAGAACGGTAAAAACTTGAGATCTGTGAAGGGAATTGCTGCTCGAGGCACAATCACTTCAGGCAGCAAACACACCCTGAGCTTCACGGCTAAGCCTCAAGTGCTGGAAACTGTAACTGTCAGTTTAAATGACAGATCCAGAGTAACCTGATGTGCAGAAGTCTGGACACATCAATTTCAAGGACCATGCTTCTGGACTGAACAGAGAATAAAAAAGCAACTACCAGCTGAATTACAACTCACTACTCATGGTCCAAAACTTCATTATGCTACATGTACTTCAAGAATTATGAAAACCTACTTTTACTTACAGTGTAGCCTTCTGTAACTCAATGATTCCAAGAGAAAAATCCTTTTGTACCACAATATTCATACAGAAAATGATTGTTAGTTTTTATGGGTACATTCCTTTTTGTACCTGCCACTTTAATTTTGGCTGCTTAACTGTCATTCCAGCACCAGTGTTGTTACTAACCTAAACACAACTGTCTCAAGTACTTTTTTACTGGTTCAATTCCATTGACTGAAGAAAAAACTCCTAACAAGTTTGATTAAAATACTCACCCATTTGTTATGTCCCAGAATCTTCTGAGACAGGCACAAGGCAGCAGCTGCGATCTCTGAAGGACGATGGTGAACCATGTCATAGTCTATTAGTGTCAGCTCCATCAGGTATTTTGCTAGAGTGTGTTGCTTAGCATCAGCCTAGCAGGTTGAGAGCTTGTTAGTCCACAAAATTTCACTTCAGCATAATCACTCAGAATTGCTTATTGTGTTCAAGAACAAAACAAAACCAGCAAAATCTTTACTATGCTTCAGGGACTGTCTTTTCTAACAGACATTCCTCTCAAAATCAAGACCAGTGACCACATCAGTCTAGACTAGCAGCCATTTGGAATTTGGACACAAAGTCAAGTGAGGAATTTTAACAGAAAACTGCAGTATTAGGTACTGCTGTGCCCAACTGGGGACACAAGTGCTCCTTCTGTAATGCAAAGTAAGGGAGGGGAGAGGTAAAATGACTTGAGTTACCCAGTGGTCTGCTGAGGTAATTGAAGCCCACCTCAAGAGTGGATAGTTCACTTAAATGTCACTACTGAGGTGGAGAAAGAAAGGGTCGTGTCAAAGAGGAAGTTTACCTTTTGATTCTAAAATAACAGTTATTTTCAACCAGACTGCAACACTTACAAAGAACTTGCAATGCTGCTAGTGTTTTATTAATAAGTAACCCTGGTCACCAGGATTAAAAAGATTAAAAGCAATGGTTCTTAGTTGAACAGTAAAATTACTGCCACTAAGGCTCAACACAGGCCTCAGTAAATACAAATGTGAAATGCCACTGGCTGCCACAGTGACACTGTCATGTTACTCCACACGGTGGAGTTTCAGAGCTGAGCATTTCTTCATCCAGTATTTAAGCAGAAGGAGGTAAGGTCACATGTTAAAAATGCCAGAAGCAATCCTGATAGACTTTACCAATACAGATAATGAGGACAAGTACCCACCTCCCCAGCTTTTGATGCTCTTCTTAAGAAGTGAATTGGAAGAGGTCGTCCCAGATCAAAGTTTAATTCTTTAAGAATAATCATCTCCATTTCTCTAATTTCATTACTGGTGTAGGCATTGTCAGTTATGTAAACAAAGTCTGCTACATCAGGAGACAGTATCTCTTCGTATTTTGAAGCTACAAGCAGCGCTGTTACACCCACCAGCTGAAGCTTCTTGCGAGGTACTGGATGACTCTGCAACACAGAAATTCAAAATGCAGGCCCCCAAAGTGTCAAACTCTAGATAAAGAGATTCATATTTATCAGTTTAAGATACCAGCATGACAGGGCTCATTCTTATAAATGAGGTTTTCCACTCTAGTCAAAGGTACTCAAAAAAGGCAGCAGCCTTAGAGTTAAGATGCTGCACTGTAACAGCTCTTATGCACAGAGCAGATTTTGTAGATTGTTAGATTTGTAAAGAAAAGTTAAATCCTGAACTCCTTTACAAACATAGTAGTTGAACCATTACTGAGCATGACTCGAAGGATCTCTCACCTGTAGGAAGCGATCCATGATCGCCACACACATGTAGAGCGTCTCCTGCAGGAGGTGGAATCTCGAGTGCACCTGGACGAGCCAGTCCACCAGAATCGCGCGCATGCGCCCGTTGATCGTCCTCCCGTCCAGGTAGTGCGGCCGGACCGACTGCTGCAGCTGTGGGGAGAGCGGCGTGAGCAGCCAGGTAACCCCTGAGACACCGGGGCAGCCGTGGGGCATCCTACCTCGAGCTCCCTCAGGTACAGGTAGATGTCTTTTACGTAGTCACTGCACAGCTGGGGGTTCTCCCAGTCCTCAGCATCAATGTCTTCTACGTTGTTGAGCAACACATCAGAGAAGGCTTGGCACAAATCCTCCTCCTGCATTGATACATCCATAGGGACAGGAGACAGAACCTAAAGAATAGATCACATCTGTTAACACATCTTGTGTATCTACTGTTGACATTTCAATGTTTCCATGTTTCACCAGTCACTAATGCAACTTCTTTAGACCAAAGTTGAAACCAAGCTTGGGCTCCAGTGCAGCAAGTTTTCACTGACATATCACAAACATGGAATCCCAAGATCTTCTAGTAATTGCCACCTAAAGCAGAAACTTCAGCCAGCACTTCAACAGCTTGTTCTGCCACTTGAACATCAGCCTTTACATACAACATGCATTAAACCAAGACCTCAATACAGAGGCTTTGCTTTTTCAGCAGAGGAATGAGATACAGCCACAGATAAACTCTTGTGAAGGTAGAGCTCTAGGTTGCAAAACAAATTAAAAATCAGAATAGTATCATCACTTCCTACCTTTGGAACATCAGTTTCTTTGTTTGCTTGATTCACAGCAGGTGGAGCTTTAGGCAGTACAATTCCATTTATCATCTTGCTAGGTCCTTTCACAGGCTTTATGGATGCTTTGGGGCATTCTGTTTTCTGTAGTGAAAACAATTATTAGTAGTAGAGAGCTAGCAATCCAACTTCTCCCTATATATGGATATCAAATGTTCCTTTACCTTAGATATGTGCGTTCCTCGTGTTGCAACTTTATTTCCTATTTCTTCTAAAGCAGCCCTTTTGCCAGTCACATGAGTTTTCGCTTTACTTTTAAGGTCAGACACAGCATTCTCCATCCCTCTAGTGATCTAAAATGATAAAATTGCAAAAGCTTAAGAGTCAGAGACCAACAACTTTCCAGTGCCTGACTCCATTATACACTTACCACCACTGTACCTGTGTACCTCTGTGCCTGCTACGCATTACTCGACCAGCTTTTATTTCCTAGCCAGTCACATATGTTCAGATGAAGGAATCTCCTCTCCAGGTTCAGAGCACTGTACCCTCTGAACGCTGCTGCAAAGTTAAGCAATGCATCCTGTTTCATACTTTGTAACTTATTAAAGTCAGAGTGCTCACCTGCTATTTAACGCTATCATACTTATACACTTCGTAACTCGAGCAGCGCCCCCCAGAGGCTGCATAAAGCAAATTCCTTGTTACATATATACCACATAAAATTAAGAAGCTATGCTACACACGCAAAAATTGATATTCTTTGTTATGCACAGGAATGAAACCACCAGGCCTCAGGTTTTTCGTGGAATTCAGTTTAAACCATTAGACAATCACCACAGAAGAGAGGCTCCTGTAGTCCCTTCTTACACCTCCCCCTAAATCACCTTTAGTCTTCCCATTCCCACACTCCCCCCGCGTTCAGTGGGGGAGGCGCGGCGGCCAAGGCCAGGCCGAGGCCGGGAGCAGCGCCCGCGCTGCCCATAACGGGGCCCCCTCCCACCGCTGGGCCACAGCTCGGCCCGGCCGCCGCCTCACCCGCCGAAGTACGGGGGGGCCCGCCCGGTCTGAGAGCCCAGAGCCGCCCCCCCACCACCACCCCGCGGCCCCCGCGCCGCCTGAGGGCAAAGAGCGGCGGGGCCCCTCGGCCGCCGGTGCCCCTCCCTCGCCCCCCTGGCCTGCCCGCCGCCCGTGGCGGTACTCACAGGGGCGCGGCGCGTCACCGGCAGCGCCATGGGCACGGATACGAGGGGAGCCGCTGCCTCCGACCCGCACAGAACTGCTCCGCTCGCGAACCAAACCGGCGGCTGCTCCGTCACCCTGCCGCGGCTCGCTTTAAACCCTGTCCCGCTCTACTATTGGACAACTTCGTACGATGCACGCGTCCGATTGGTCCGTCCCCAGGGGCCCCGCCCCAGCAGGAAACGGCTCGAGCCGCTTCCGGTGGCCGCGGCCGAGCGCCCCCTGAGGGCGGGGCCGAGCCCGAGCCCACGGACGGGAGAGGTGGGAGAGTTTAACCCCAACTCCGCGGGAACGCCCCGCCCTGACCGGGGCGAGTTAAGGGCGCTCCCGGCCCTGGGGAAGCAGGCGAAGAGGCCCGAGGAGGTTTAATAACGAGTCCCGAGATTCAGGAACTTCAACGCTACCGTCGTTGCCTAACTGACGGAAAAGTCTACTTACAATTCTTCTCCAGTCTCTCAAAATGGGCACTGAATTCCAAGGTTCCAGATGATTCCGTTTAGCAGGATAATTAACTTCAGCTAAATGCTGATCCTTCACTAAGATAGTTTTTTCTTAGGCAGTACCTGCAGTAATTAATACGTGTAAACGAAAATGTTTACGGATCAAGATTTCAAGAGCAAAACAAGGGAAGGGGGAAAAAAATTGCAAAAGAAACAAATTTTGAATGATACCAGTCTAACATTTTATTTATTGCATACAAAAGGATTTCTTTTGACAATGGAATTTTATATGAAAAGTAATTTGATGCATACTGTTGAGAATCTTATCTTCAAAGATGCTGCAGAAAACTTAAGGCAATGCATCTAAGCATATAAAGCACAGTAAGTGGTGGAAATTTTCAAATGAAAAGCCTATTCCTTCCTCTTCCTTTTTAACTATGCTTAAGTCACAACCTTCTGGAACAGAAGTAAGCTGCAGCTTTCTAACCCCTGCAATAGCATTAAGATCAGAACACTGTGATTCCTGACAAATACCTAAGTGTTCAGCATCACATTACAATGTTATGCATACATTTAAAAGCAAGACAGTATCAGTAGCTATTATATAACAAATCAATTCATGGATCACTAAAATACCTCTAGTACCAGGCACTCAAATCAGACCCATATAATATTTCCTTAAAAAAAAAAAAATTCCCCCAAACCTGTGCTTCTTTGTCCTATAAGGAAGCCAAAATATTATACCACATACCCAGGGTCTCAGTTACTTCAGAGGCCCTGGGGTTTTTTGTCCCATATCTCTCAAGTACCTTCTTAGAAACTTATAAGTGAGTATCATCAGTCTTCAAGCATTAGTGGTCAATTAACTTCCCTTTAACAGTCACTGGAAAACACAAAGCGTCTGTTCACTCCTTCCAGTTACTTTTAATCATTTCTAGCAATACAGCTTCAACTTGGCAGTCACTTTCAGTTTTCTACAGCCAAACCTGTTCAAGAAGCTTTAGCATAAACCCAAGTCAGGTTTTCAAGCCTGTCCAATTTCAGTCCAATCACGTGTTGCCTCTCTCCCATATCCCCCATTGTACAAGCGCAAAGTGGTTTTAAGTTCAGTTTTAGCAATGCAATTAAGCTCAAAAAGGTCAATTTATCACACATGCTGGAATAAAATTTCTCTCTGTTTAAAAAGCCTCAGTGCCAGAGGTGTTAAGTTTGTTGCCAGCAATAGACACTGTACTCGCAAATGCTACTACTAACAGGTAAAAAAAATAAAAGGGAAGCAGCTTTAACCTTACAGAAACAGGCATCAAATTAGATAAGGTAATATTTATAAATGGATTTTTTTTAGTGTAAACATAACAGTTTATGTTCTAGGTTTACTGTAAACCATTTTACATGTAATCTGATCAGGAAAGACAAAGACGAGAGAAACTGAAGGTATTTATTATTCAATCCACTTACAAAGCAGGTGGCTTAATGCAAGCTAATTGACATGTTCATATATGATCCCCAAAGAACATCTTTTCCAAAGTGACAGTAATACTGTCTCAATGTTTTTGCACATTTGCATTTTGCAATGTTGAGCACATTTAAATAAACTATAATCTATTATCCGTGAAAGAATGTTGATGAGCAACTTGAATCCTGATATGGATTAAAACCTCCTTCAAAGGCAAAATGTTAGTACGTTATAACTTAATTCTATATACTATATTATGCAGCAAATCCTAACTAGAGAAAATATTTCAATCAGTGATGGACTGTTGGTAATTTATAAAGAGGGAATCTATGATCAAGGCAAAAACTAGGTAACCACATGATTTGTGTCTCAGTTTCTACAGGAATTTACAGGCTTTCAACTTACTAATGAAAAATAAAAACAAGAGACAAGTGGATTTAGCTAACTTTATTAACTTTAAATCTAATAAAAATCCCAAGACAAGCCTGGAATCCTTAGAAAATCTATGAATTCATGTATATAAACCCAAACAAAAACCCTGCAGCTTTAATTCCTTATTGAATGGTTTTATATTAAGAAAACCACAAACAAACAAAAAACATAACCAAAAAACAAACAAATAATCAAAAAAAGAAGAAAAACAAACCAACCCTCAATGTGCGCAGATACTTCAACTTAAGTTAGCAGAAGACCAAACAGATTCTAAGCTCTTTTTCCATGTCCCTAATAATTCTTTCAATCTGCAAGTATCTACAATCCAGCTAACTGAAATCAACATTTAGTGTTCACTAAGAGCTGTTTCACAGCAGCATATATTTAAGTTAGGGATTCAAATTTCTAGACATAGAAGAAAATGATAAATACAATCTGAACAGCAGTCTAAATGTTTAATATTGACATTCAAATATATCTGCATTGTGCTGAAATTTTAAAAACAAACACAAAAATCTGATCAGACAAAAACTCTGGTGGTGAGTATGCTATATGTATCAGTCAAACAATATAGTTCATATTCTGTTCCCAGTATTAAGGATGTTATTTGACTCATAACTGATCTTGTAAATATACAGCAGCCATTTTTTCCTAATTAAGGAATGTCTCAATACATAATATTATCCTTTTCTAGATGATCTTTATACATTTAAACTAAAATATATATGATCGATTAAATTAAGGAATTTGAGGTTAGTAATGGGTGAAATCATACTTTCAAAGCTTGATACTACGTAAAACAAACCAAAAAAGAGACCACACAATTCTACTTACTAAAGCAGCTAATCTCGCCTGCAAGTTTGGGGTCACAAAGCCCATAATATGTGCAAACAAATGCAATACAAGGAACCATGCAAAAATACAGTAATGAATTTAAAGAAAAAAAAAAGTAAAACCTAAAAAAAAAAAAAAAATTATAAATACACTGAAACTCAACTGTCTTCTACATAAACTGTAGGTCTAGCATTAGTTGTACCATATAGCAGAGCCAGCACTCTGGGTTCAATGCTTCCAAATCTGCGCAGGTAAGTCATGCCATCTTTGGTTGACTGCAGTACCAGGAAGGATGAGAGGGAGCGAGAGGGAGGACAAGAGTTCTGGAAAGCAGTGTCAACTTTCACTAGGCAGCTGAGCCTCAATGTCCACTCTGCAAATGGGGCACTTCTTGTTAGTAATCAACCACTGATCTACACATACTTGGTGGAAAAGGTGCATACATGGAAGGCGCCTGTCATCAGAACAGAAAAACATTAGTGTTAGTAATTTCCATATCAACAAACCCATTGGAAAAAACACAGTGTGGGCTTTGCTACTGAGATCTATTCTTTCTGTTTTCCCACAGGTTTCATAGCCTTTCCAGTTGAACCTACATTCTGTCTAGTTCCAAAAAGAAATGGATGGGCAATGAAGTCAAGCATCAACTGGCTTCTGCTCTATTAGACTGATTTAAACCTGTTGGAGTTTAAGTAGCATTACTCCAGCAAAACTGACCTACCAGTCCTAATTAATTCAGGGCATCAGCTTGGGCTCATATTGTAACACAGCTAGTCAAAATATGGGAGACTGTAATAAAATAACCCACATTCTACCTAAAGACAATACAGACTGAACAATGTGTATTTTCAACTGCAACTTGTTTTATTGTATTAGTTAACCTAGGCAGTACTGCAAAGCAGTGCACCAGATTGTAGTACAGTGTCAAAGCCAGCACATTACCATTATATTCTGATATTCAGTGTTATTTACCTGACATCTTCACCTTCCTCCAATATAGACAAACAGATGGTGCACTTTTCCTCTGTGTCTTCTTCTGTTCCTTCCTCCCCATCTTGTTTGCAGTGCAGTTTCCTCTGTGAGAACCAATCAGTTGTTACCTTATTAGTAGAGATGACATTATTGACAAACTGAGTAAAATCTGTTTTTGATACATATTTATCACATATTTCTTTGAAAACATTTTGTAATGTTTATTCAAATGCATTTGAATCAAAAACCAGCACTTGGAGCAAAACCCAGGACATTTCAGATTTAACTGTTGTTAATTACAAAAATCTACTGGACTATTAATTTTGTAGTGCTGCAACCAGTCCTTTTACTTGTCTATGTTTAAATATCTTAATTTCATTCATGTAGAGGCAAAAAAAAAAAAAAATCAACCTAGTGTCTTGTCACTATTTATCAAGTATGAAAGAACAGTGTCATGTTGATGGGATTGTGTATGATCATAGACTGAACTCCAACTGAGAGACAACCTCAGTTGTCAAAACTGCATACCAGACTCAAAACCTCCTAGTGTTCCAGCCTTCCCCATGTGTTCAAAGTAAAGGTTAAATTGATATATACCAAGCAGGTAAACACCATGAACTGTTTATTGCCAAAGTAAAGCCTTAGTTTATGAGCTATCACTGAAGGCTGTTGACAATTTTGCCACTACCAGCAGTTATTTCACTACTCACAAGGCTACTTGTAACTACTGGACAAGTTTAACTACTGGACAAGTTAATCATGTCAAACCACTTCTGTTCATCACATAGCTCTTTATCTAAGGAACTAATTTTAAGTTTTCCTTGTGAAACAAGCGGCATTGTAAGCTTTGTTTACAATCCTTGAAATTTCAAGATACAGAAAACATGCCCTCTTTGACACTGACATTTCTGCAGATTTAAGGTAACCATAAACATTATTCCATGTTCAAAGAAATATTACAGGCAGGCCACAATTTGAGAAATCCTCACCTTTTTGTATTTATGTGGATATGTGCATCTTTCTATAGTTCCCTGTGTTGCTCCACGATTAACATTGCCTAGTCGTTCCTCCAAGTGAATCAGCTCCTAAAAATCATGAAGGAATAAACAGTGTAAAAACTATTATTTCAACTACCTTGAGGAAGTATCAATTTTATTCTAACCCGTTTTCATTTTTAGAATGACAAACTTATTTCCCGACTTACTCAAATATAGGCAAAGCCAAAAAGAGTATGTTGTGTGGGAAAAGTGATGGGCTTCTGTAGAAAAACCCACACATCACTGTCTGGTATTTTTAGTTCTAGGGAAATACTATTATACTACAAAAAAAATGAGAGTGTTTGTCAGCTAGGAACATCTATCAGTATGTTCACACATACTTCTGTGTCTAATGAGGAAAAGGCAATTAAAATATGTTATGTAAATATTTGCTTTCTAACAGTCATTAAGGCTTTGAAGAAAAAAACTTGCTTAAGTTGAAATACAATGACTGATTTATTTTTCTCCAGCAATGAGTTTATTAGAACCGTGAGATGTCACTGAAGAGGTTTTCAGTGGACAGGGTCATTAACTCTCTGCATCTGATACCTTTTATGTTCTCCTGGATTCCATTTCAATTCTGCACTACACAACAGGACAGCACTGTTAACGTGGCCAAGTTTCAGCCTCACTTGGAGGATCCTGGCACAGTTTCTCTCTCACTGCCTTCTACCAGAATGTTGTGTGACTAGTCTGTCCTACTGATGGGTGGTATGCACAGTAAGAGGTACTGTCAATTAATTGCCACCTAACCTGCATTGTCCAGGGCACCTTTCCCTGACCAACTTTTCAATATGCTTTTGTGCCACTCCACAATGGTGAGGGAATTCTCTAAGTAAAGGGTATTTTCTTTATGATTCTTTTCTATCTATACATAGAACTAGCTCTATCATACACCCTCCCCATATTCCCTCATGACACATTTTGACATATATCTAGTTTTATTCTATTACAAACCTCAAAATTGCCCCTGAAAGGGCCTCTGAATGATGTTCCATCCAATCCCGATGAAATGTAACGGATGTGAGGGTAGCCCGCCATGTCTGGTACCTATTCAAACAGCAGATGTTAAGTTAAACCTATTCAGAACAGTTTCAGTATTTTACTGTTCACTTTGAAAAATTTAAGTTCCTTTTGCTTTCATTGAATCACTTATTATTTATACTACTCAGCCTGAGCATATGATTCCAACTGACAGCACAAGACAAACACCACTCTGACACATCTAAACATAACCAGAAGCAAAACGCAAGTGAGACCATATCCTCTCCTGTAATCTCTCCACATCTGCATTACAATTCCCAAGTCTCAAAATCTCAACCTACATTATATAAACCACCATAAATATCTACTTATTTTTGTAAACAGAACACCTAACAGCTACACATGAAGTTACAAAGAAGACTCGCTATAGATTCTCAAATGTAAGCTTTTGGTACCACAGAAGAAACAAGCCTAAAAAACTCAGTCCAGAAAAAGCAGCCAATATTCTTATCTGACTCAGAACAACTGAACATCTTTAGACACACTTCAAATTTAGAGGCAGATAAAAATTAACACTCAAAACTCGCATCTGAAACCACAGTTAATGCTACATTCAAGCATCCACTAACCTTCTTGCATAGTAAAAGATATAAGCAGTGAACAAAAGACCGGTGTCCAGTGCTATATCCCACAGGCCCTTCAAGCACCAGCACTTTTCATACAGCAAAGCTGAAGGATAGTTAACACAGCAGGGACCACCTCCACAGCAAGGCCGCTGCATTCCTTTTTTACCCCAGCAAGATGAGTGAATAATGGTATTGATTTTTTGTCAGAAACATACCAGTAGCAATTTTTAATGAACAGGTGAAAAAAACCCAAAATGATCAGCAGATTTGGTTTACTCAATCCCACAGCACACTGACAGAAGACTGTAAGTAGCAATTAATTTGGAAATACTTGAGTACTATCAGCTGATAATGACTCTGCTGCTGTATATGACAGCTCAAAATTCATCTCATGAGGCTGTCCACAAATCAGATATCCCAGATACTATTCATGACATCAGGTATTCACATGTTGCTTTTCTTCTTTCCATCAGATACTTCCAAGTTTAACATATATAAAGGTGTAAAACTCAATGAATGCACTGTGGAAAAGCACAGACCTAGACAAAGCTAGACCATCAAATAACAAACCAATAAGCTACCTTTCTACAGTTTTCAAGTCCAGTCTTGTAACTAAAAGCTGACAGGGATAGGAAAGATTTCTCTGCCCTAAATATTTTTTTTCAGAAAAGAAAGGCAGAATCTGATTATTTTAAAGCAGTTTACATGGTGCTTGTCAAATGACAACGTAGTGCCAACATCTGCCACAAATACAGCCACAACACTGGTCTTGAATTTTAATAAACCAGAGTAATAGAAACCAAAGATGCATATTCATGTGCATATTGAAACACTTAATATAAGTAATATTTACTGGTATCATAGGTCTTACTGTTTGACAATATAAACTGTGGCTATGACGAAGGAATTTTGGGGAAGCAGATTAAAAATATGCTGATTTGTAAGAAATCTGTCTCAGATAATCACTGATTTATGATTCACTCTGCATTTAAGTGTGTAATTCTACTTCAGCTTTCAATTACAGAAAATGCATTTAAGGAACTAGTCATTCACTCACACTATGAACATACTTACTGTGCCAGGTTTTTACTAGGCATAGACCTCTCTGGCAGAATTTGAAAAATTTTATTGTCTATTATAACATCGTGAATTGATGGCCACCACTCAGAGGAAGGGAACTCCTGACAAAAACTAACCTAAGTCCCAGAAGTGATACTCAGTACCTGGGGTTTTTTGGACCAGGATTTGAAATCAGTCTTTTGGAAAACAATGCATCTGATAGTGCAGATACTGCATCCTTACAAGAGGTGCAAAGTCACAGATGTATTGCTGTAATTCCATATTACAGTTCCAATTGCCTCAGCAGTCACTTTACCAACTGCAGTGACATGCACCTGGACAGGTCTTTTATTTGGAACAAATTCTGCTACTGGAGACTAAGAAACCTACTAAATTTAATTTTAACAGTATAAACCCAAAAATTGTTCAGAGTACCTACCACAACAAACTACTGAACCCAAGACAACAGAAATGTTGTGTGGGACAATATGTTTTCATGCTAATAAATGGGCCTTCATATTATTCTGATGGGGATGGCATAACACCTCTGCAAAATTATCTGAACATACGTTATGTATGAGCTCTTTTATAAAATACCCTCAGAGCACAGCTTACATTTCTGGCCAGGTAAAATGCTACTCTGAAAAAACATCTCTAAGAAAAAAAAAAATCAAAATAGTTCTTTTACACCTGCAGAATGAGCAGTCTGCTAACACAGCAAGATTTTAACTAAGTACATTTGTGACTACAAGATGGAGAAAAGATTGGCAAGAGAGAACTATCAAGAATACCCAACTAAGAACAGTCTTACTAAAATCCCTTTGACAGTTACCACCAAGCTTCAAATGCGAAAAGATTTCAGCTCTCTTTAAAGAGCTTCACACACAAACGGAAGTTTGTTTTCATTAAGCTTTCATATAGAACATATGAAAAAAGGAAAAGGTTAAAGCTAATGGAGAATGTAAGCAGTTAAAGGTAATGCCAGTCTGCACTAAGTGTTTGTATATATTCTTTTGGATACAGTCAAATTAAAATATATACTTTAAAGAAATATATTCCGGACCTGCAAATTCCAGCACAAGTCTGCCAAGAACTGTAGAAGTATCATTTGTTTCTTGTTTTGCACTTTCTATTGACACTTCCCATGACCACAAAAATCTGCAGCAACTAAAACAATTCAAGGCTAAGTCTGAACTATTTTCAACACAAACATTCTCAACAGTCTGAAATATCTAACCTGCAGGGAAGACTTTCTTCCTTGCTACTCTCCTTTAAATATCCTCTGTCTTTGCAGGATCTTTCTGCTTTTCAGTTGCCAGAGTCAGTGGAGAGATTCCTGCCCTGTATGGTACTACCTATCTTGTCCACCCAGCCTCACGGTTCACATTAAGTATGATCTTCATATGTATTAGAACAAATCCCCAGTGTAAGCCTTTTCAGTTAACTAACTGCTCAGCTACCATCAATACACAAAAAGAAGTAAAGCTCATCAATTAGTGTCTTAATAAGCCAAATTCAAACAAGGAAAAGCTGCAGTTTATATAGAAGATCATTGGGTGAAGGAACAAGTACCATCTGCTGCATAGATAAAACCCAGTGGTACCTGTGTCTGAGGGGAATATGAAATGACTGCTCTTCAATAGCCTTTATTCTACAAAAAAACAAAGAACAGTAATTCATGTTTATATTAAGAAAAAAAGAAGAAGAAGCTGCAGGACAAAACTCCATGTTCTTAAAAATGGAATTCTCTTTGATGCAGCCAATCAAGGCTATTTCAAACCTGAAGTTCATCTAGAACTACTATTGCTACATCAAGTTACAGCCTTAAGTGTTCAGGTATTTTACAGAAACTTGTTGGCTTTCAGGGTACAGAACAGCTACATCTCTTAGAGCTGCAATACCTGTATGACTACACTCTGAGCAATATTATTCTGACCAGCACACAACTGCCAGAATGTGCTGGGACCTACTGGCCTACACCTCCAAATCCCTACTGATTTTTACACTTAAGTGTAAAGACAGCCTCAAACACTCTGAATCAATCCACAGGTAAGGAACAAAAACAAGAGAAGAAAAAGGGGGCACAGCATATTGAAAGCTGGATGTGAAACACCTGAGAGAGATTAAGGTACCATAAGAAACTTCAGGTTTGCTTGGCGTTTTTGTTGTTTTGTTTGTTGCTTTGGGGTTTTTTGTTTGTTTAGGGTTTTGGGTTTTTTTAAAATATGATCCAAAGATCTCCCTCAGACTGAGAAGCTGCAGGTTCACAGATAAATTAAGGAGTCTTCTCAAGGCTTGCATCAACTCTGGAGAGATTTATTACACCATACCTAGCAAACTACAGAGTCCAAATAATTCCCCCACCACTCCTCATCCCTGAAATTCCCATTCAACAGGACACTATTCAAAAGGGCAGAAGAAGCTGGAGTTAAGAGTCTGGAACACCATACCCCACAATAAATTACAGAAATTGCCATCCTGCACACCCTGATGTGGCAAACGGTGCCAGAACCCCAAGTCAAAAAGCCTTTCATTAACAGTGCCAAAAGAGCAAGCAAAGGAAGCCAGAGTAAACAGAAATAAAAGTGGCATTAACAACAAACTCTGGTATCAGAGAAGAACAGAGGAACAGATAAAAAGCCTTTCTGTCCTGCATCCTTCTTGTCTAATGTTTCATTAGTTATGCCATGCACCGATCTTCACTTGAGTCTTCCTAAAAATGATCAGTTAGCAGAATGGGTATTTGTCCAGAATGGATTTCATTCAACGGCTCTTTCCTCAGCACACACATGGTCTTACAACAGTAACAAACACACAAAGTCTAAGCCATGGCCACAAAGTAATTATATTAAATCAAGGAGGGAAGCAGCCTGACCCTTGGATACACAGATATGAAGAAAATTCTTCAGAACTGCTTTTAATTTAGGACTCCTCCTGAAACAACACTTGAACAGGTAGAAGTCTCTTCAACCAAACTAGGAGAAAAGGAGATTTTTTCCCCCCAACCCTCTATTTGGACTGTCAAAGCCACTGATCATCTTCCCCCACACATCTTTATCATTTTGTCTCCCTGAGGATTAAAACTGCAGTCTGCATTCCAGCACTGAGTAGATGAAGATTTGGTTATCTGCATCTAATTAAAATCAGAAACTGATACAGAGTACTAATGTCATTAAAGCCCAAATAATCCATTATGTTCTTTACAGTCTGGTAGTAGTTTGAAGGGGTTTCAGTATGCCACATAAAAAAGGCACACTGCCAATTGTGCTGCAAGCCATTTCAGCAAGTGGATTCAATATTAATGAAATTCTTAGCTGCGCGACTGCATCAGCTACTTTAAAAGACAACCCCTCTCAAAAAAAAATAGTTTATGATATCTGCATTAAAAAATACGACTCATGAAATTTCTATTTAGTACCCTCTGTACTTAAAGAGGAAAGCACTCCTTAGAACATTAAGGACTTCACAGAGGGACTCTAATCACAGTCCAGCCTCTCCTCTCCCACTCCTGTTCCTAAAGTTACAAAGAAAAAAACAGGTGGCAGGTACAAATAATCTTTTGCCTGAAACAGCACTTTTGTTTAAAATCCAGGCAAGTTTGTTAGATGAAAAACTTCACTGACTACTTGCTCTCTATTCAAAGTAAGTTTTGCTGACAGATCTGCTGTACTCTCACACACAAGCGAACAAAACCTATGACTTTCATTATTGCCATAGCAGGGGTAGAGTCATTAAAAGGCATTTGTAATGCTTTGAACTCATTGTATATATAACTTTTAGCAGTGCTCTAACCTGCCTTCACGTTCTTCTAGTGTGTGAATACACTTAAAATTAGTCAAAGACTCTACATAGCTTCAAAGCCACAACGCTCAATCTGATCACAGCAAGGTTCAAACCAGATCCCAAACCCTCGAGGAAGTGCTGCTTAGAGCAGCCTGTTCATGAAAAACATGCTGTCAGTGCAGTGTGTGCAAAGTCTCAAAATACAAACTTCAGTTTCACTCAGCCACTCATTAATTACTGTTACAAGGATCAAATATCCCTACATAAACACTTGCACAAATTTCTGTAGACTTAAAGACCCTTATTTCATCTGCCACTTTACCAATTAGAAAGTGCAGTTACCAAGCACAAGAGCAGAAATCCCTAAAATATTTTATCACACATTCAGGAAATACTTCTGAACATTCTCTATCATAGCTTTCTTCTCTTCTACTGCTAAAAAGATGAAAAAGAGTGGGGTCTCAACTATTTGCTTACGTAACATTTTAGCTGCAGGAATACCCCAATTAAAATTAAAATACAATTAAAACCAGCTCATCACACTGTAATATGATGATCATCTGAACTCCTAAGTTTCTAGAAACTTCGTGGCAACAACTGAAGTAAATCCCATATATGACTTATTAGCCCTGATAGAAAATGAGCTAAAACAGGCACAGGTTTCACTTGTTGCCTCCTAACACAATTACAGTTCCCTGAAGTATTAGGAGGGAATTTAAAGCAGCTGATGTTATCTGTTACAGTACAACACATGAAATAAATGTGAGAGAGTAAAGCCATCTTCCATCCACTTGAAAAAGCAGACACCTAACTGAAGAATGCAGAAAAACTTAATTTGAAGAGATGATGGCACAGGAGACGGTTATGCAATAAGAATCTCATTAGCTACACTAAAATATCAAATTCTACAGACTGCTTTAGAAATTCTGTGCTAAATATGCAAGCAGCACCCACGAATGACCAACCCTCATATATCAGGGAGGTACTTAAGGATTATCATATCTGGTAGTTAAAGAGTGAGGAACACACAATGCAAGACCAGACTGGAGACAGTTACTACAGTTTGGTTGTAAATTTACAGCCAGATGTCAAGCCTCAGATGTCAATTCAGGCTACTCTCAGATGAATTTTGAAAGGATGAGACTTGCAAGGGTTTTTTTAATTACAATTTTAGCATTCATTTACAGGTGAATTCACAATTTTGATTAGATTAACTAGCTTTAAGAGGATTAAACATTATTGCTTGACCACACAAAAACACTAAATATACTCAAACTAAACTTGCTTCTCTGTGAATTTTCTTTAAACACAGTCTTAAAAAATTTTAACTAAACCTATAAGCATTCTTTCAAAAACAATACTCTGTAACAAGAGTAAAGATATGCTGGTTTGTTTTGGTTTTCTACTGCAGATTAAAAAAATTATGTGTAACAGGGGACTGACTACCTTACCCTCACACTTCCTGTTGGTTATAACACTTCATGCTACAAAATCATATACTTTGTCACATAGAATTAGGTTGATGAATAACAAATATTATTTGAAAACAATCAAATCTCTATCTGGAATTCTAGTTGTGTGTATAACACACCTTAAAAAGAAAGAATCAGTGCTAATTCTCATGCATTAGGTGGAAAGTTGGTACCTTTAATAATCCAAAACTCAATAAAGAATAATCTGAACTTAAAAATCAGATGCAGAGGGTCAATGCATTGCAATGCAAGTGACAATTTAATTCAGGAATGTTTCATTTTATAAGAGCTGAAGTTAGAAATGTAGATGTCCCTACACTGTTCTCTCTTGCAACACAATGGGCCTGCTCAAGCTCCCTTGCTGGGAGTAACACACAGACAGACACAGTGAAGTATTTTCTTCTTCAGTTGAAGGACTTTGCAGCAACGTAGACACATCCAATTTTCCTGACAAACAAAATCATATTGACCAATGATCATAATTTTCCATAAGCTATCTCCTTACCATTAGAGGAAGAGCCCCTATTTGCAAGTGATGCAGTCGAGGAGGTGCATGGTAGTGGGCCAAGTGAGGATGCAAGGGCCCTGGAGGGTAAGTGGCTGCAGTCACACCAGCTTCAATTCCTAGTTCCCTGTCACATGAATGAGAGTGGCATTACAGTAAAGGAACAGCTTGCCTCCTAGGTACAATCCCACTGCTTTGGAAAGCCTACGACACAGTACAGTTACAACAGTTTTACGTAAAATTTTTTTTAACCGTATTTAAACTTTGCTAAAGAATCCTCCTATCATAACTGAAAGTTCTTTTTAAAACAGCTGTGAAGATTTAATATGAAAAAAATTGAGACAACTCCACATTTATTGTGCCCAGTAATATTATCCACGTGGAGTCTTCTCTGCAGCACACGCTGTGGGAACAGCAGTTGACATTCATGCACCTCTTCACTAATGGCCAAGAGTATTTTTTTTAATAATAAATATATTGTGCAACTTAAGTGCATGCTTCATAAGTGGGCCTGATGCAATCGTAAATAAGTTCAGACAAAGAGGGGAGAGAATATACTAGTCTGTAACTCCAAACCTTAAAAAAGACTAGAAATATATTTAAGATATTGAGTACTCAAAGCAGTATTTCAAAGTCATATCAGCATCTACAAACTTTAAACTACAGTACATGCAGCAGCTTTTAAAACCACAGCCAGCATTATCAGCACTGTGATCAGCACATCATGGTCTCCTGTCCTGAGCCACAAGAGCTCAAACAGTGTCTGATTACTCACCAGGCAGATCTCTCTGGAGCCTGTCGAGGATGGGAAGACATAGTCTGAGGCACGTGGATGTGATGCCCATGACCGTAATTGGGATGCATTCTGTGAGGATGTGGAGGAGGCCGCTCATGAGCACGTCTAAACAACAAAGAACAGCCACAATTAATTTCATATACCTTTTAGTATGAAGAAACCAACACCCATAACCAAAATGTTAGAGACTGAGCTACTACAGCGCCTTTAAAATAAGAAACTCCCCATGCAGTATTTTAATTTCTACTATAGATATAAGTTACGAACTAATTTTAACACAGATTTCATATTCAAAAACCAAACCCAGCTTCAGCTACAGTGATCTGCCCTTCACTTGGCAGACACTACTACAGAGCCTGACAAAGTGTTTAATCCTAACCTCAAACAGCAGGTAAGAAAGTGAGGGCCACATGACAGTCATGTTCAGATTCAGTGTCATTCACAGCTCTGCTGCAGATTATTTCTAGTAAAACTATACCAGCAAAAATAATTAGGGGAAACTTAATACACTAATCAGAGGACATTTTCCTTGAAATAAGTTTGCATCACAGCTCAGGTAATAAGAGCACACAGTCTTTATCCGTGCCAGCTGGTACAGAACAACTATGGATTTGAAAAAAACTTTAAAAAACCTTGCTGGCTGATTTCTGTTACTTTACCACTTCCCACTTTACCTACTTTACCACAGAAAGAAATGGATTAGGATTTTTCTTTCCATTGCTTTCAATGCAGAAAGGATGGTTTATTATTCAATCTAAAAATTTGGATTTTACCGAAAGCAGTATACATTCCCCAGGTTCAGTACCACCTTAAACTACCTGACAAAGTAGACCAGACATGTCTAGAAAGGCAAAAATGTACTTAACAGCAAATTATTCTAATCAAGTAACTATGGGGAAAAATTCTGGAAGAACACATTTTAATTAAAAAAAAAAAAAAAGCAAAACAACTTCCATAGTTTCATGAAACTTGAACATCATGTAGGCTCATTTTCCCTAAACTGAGTCTTAATCTAAAAGAAACATCTTTAATTATAGAAATAATTTCTAAATGTAAACCTCCTAGGCTGTCCATCCCACATTATTTATGGGTGGGTAATTAGATAAAAAATAAACAGAAAGCCCATATGTTATACAAATGCAGTGCACCTTGATACACTGTGCCTTCTGCACATTTTATGGACAATTCCACAACCCTAACAAAGTTACAGCTGTTGCACCCACATTTGAGACATGACAGTGAGAAGAGGACTCTAACCATTCTCTACTTATTATCCAGAGGATGAGTAATGGGCAAGAGAAACAAGCTCCCCTTATCTTCCATGCCTCATTCGTGCCTTACCTGGAGACACTACTGAGAGGCGTAAAGGAGCAGGGTCAGTCCTAACGCTCACGTGACTTGATGATTTGTAAAGACATGTCTTACCATGGTTTAACACTAACAGTTCCTAACCATGCAATTAACAGTTTGAGATTCACATGCAACATTTTACAAACCTGAGGGAAACGAATTATATGTTTAGATATTGTTCTGAGTACATTTGTGACATACGTTGGGTGTTGCATCATTCTTCTTCTCTGGACCTCCATCCTCTGGATCACTTCATGAGGATGTAGCCTCTGTGCCGGAGGTGCTGTTGCAGGGATGTGATGGGATATAGGCTGGTGTGTTGCAGGGAGATGCTGTGGTATTGGAGCAGCTGCATTGGCTAAGGGATGAGTTGGTGGTGGAGGTGGAACAGGATGAGAAGATGCATGAGAGGAAATTGAAGGATGAAAGGGATGCACTGGATGAGGGATAACATAATCCACTTGAGGTGGAGGTTGTGGCTGTGGAGGAGGATTTCCATGAGAGTGAGGACATGCAGAAGCTTGATGGTGAAGAGGTCTGGTCAAGGAAGCATCTGCAATGAAAACATTAGGTGCTTTTAATTTGCTTAATTGAAGATTATGACTTAAATTTATTTTAAGAAGTATCTTCACACAGGTGTTTCAGTATTATTACACCATGGAAATGTGTGTTTACACAACTTTTAAATAAAGTGATTCTAGCAATATACCCTCCCAGAAACCTATGTTTTCTGCAGCCAAAAGCATTCTGTTTTCCAATGCTGGCAAAAAGGAAGGAAAAAAAAAATGTGTGTGATACACACTGGAAAAGGTACATAGAAAGGTCTGGGTTGGAAGGGATCTTAAAAATCACTTTGTTTCAACCCCCTGCCATGGACAGGGACACCTTCAACTAGACAAGGCTGCTCCAAGCCATGTCCAGCCTGGCCCTGAACACTTCCAGGGATGGGGCAAACATAGCTTCTCTGGGCAAGCTGTGACAGAGCCTCACCACCCTCACAGGGAGGAATTTCTTCCTTAAACCCAATCTAAACCTACTCTCTTCCAGTTTAAAGCCATTCCCCCTTGTCCTATCACCACACGCCCTTGTCAAGAGTCCCTCTTCAGCTTTCTTAGAGCCCCTTTAGGCACTGCAAGGTGCTATAAGGTCTCCCCACAGCCTTCTCTTTGCCAGGCTGAACAACTCCAACTCTTTCAGCCTGGTTTTCTAGCAGAGGTTTTCAGCCTTCTGAGCACCTTCATGGTCCTCCCTACAGACTCACTCCAACAAGCTTGTCCTTCTTGTGCTGAGGAGCCCAAACCTGAAGCAGAATTCCAGGTAGGGTCTCAGGAGTAGAAGGGGAGAATCCCCTTCCAATTTTACTTTACATTTGTTGTTTAATTTTTAAAAGTTCAATCCCCCTCCCTTTCCGGGTTCACTATTCTGTAGAGACAGTAAAATCCAAAAAAAGAAATCACAATCAAACAAACAATTCTGCTAAAGCAGATCTCACTGGGAGGGTGCGCCAAGGAAAATTAAATAAAAAGCCAGTGCTAGAATACAATAGACATGAAAAATATTTTCATAGTAAATATGGTTTTGAAGTCTCAATGCTATTATGGTCACTCAGAAGAAAGTATTTTAACTTTACCTTGATCCTGTTCAAACCCCCCACATAAGATCAACTGTTTAAATTACTTCTTAATCCGTGTTTTGCTAGGCCAGTTCTAGGATCAATGCAAGCAGGCAGGAGGTGTTTCCCACGCTGCCAGGGAAGCTGTGCCAGCAGTACTCACAAGGAGAATGCATGTAATGGCGGCAGGAGGAGAGCGATGCCTGGGGCGGCGGCTGCGGCTGGGGCTGCGCCACGATGCCCGATCCGTACCCGTCTATCGCCAGCGACTGGCTGGGCCCAGCGCCCGCCTGGTGCCCGTAGAGCGTCGTGCGCGACGAAGAGCCAGGGCAGCACGGATCGAAAGCGGATGTTCCATGGAAAGCACCGCTTCCGTGACTTCTGATACCACTGCTGCTTAAGTCTACTGGCAGTGCCTGCTGCAGAAACAAACCATCTTTTTTCAAGCAACTCTTCAGACACTGAAAGCAAAGTCACACTCAAACATCACATTTAAAAAAAATAAAAATAAATACTATCACAAGCAACTGGGATCCAAATTTTCAAGTTGTAAAGCTTGTCTCCAAAACATTTTTTAAATATGGTTAACATTTCTTATTCCTAAATTCTTGAATCTGGTGAGAGACTAATGTCATTACACTAGATTGTGTAAAAAAACAAACAAACCCCCCTCCAAAAGCCCACCCCCCCCAAACTAAGAACCCCAACAAAAACCCCTAGAATAGATAAATAAGATTGAGAGTTCTGCATATTGTAACTTAAGTTACCACAGTACTGTTCTTTCTTATGACTGTATTGTTTTAAAGCCATGATTTAATTACTGAAAAAGTCTTAAAAAACAATGCTTTTAAAGGAGCAACTCTTTTATACTTTTTGTAATAGAACATTAGACTTGATATTTTTCTTCCCTCAAAGCAGCTCAATGATTTGCATTTGCAAAACTGCTATGATGGGCAGAATATTTGAAGGTACTTATGTTTGGTTTGCTATGCACTCATCTTGCAGCCATCAAGAGGTCAGCTGTCAGTGATTACCTGTAGGATTATGTCTTTCTATAAAATTTCAGGGTTTTGTGCTCATATATATTATAGCTCAGTTTTTCTTTTTAGTTCCCTTCTATAACGTCTGATGCAGAGCAAGAGAGTAATTTATAATTCAGCATCTTATCCTAGTCTCTCTTATCTGGAACAACTTGAAATCCCAAGTCACAAGGTGTGATTGTGAGTCACAAGGATTAAACATGCCTGCTCGTGGTAACTGGTGCCAGAACTGCTGCTTGCTCCACATGGGGCAGGCACTGGGGGAGGCCTTTCCACAGGGCAGTTGGATTCACTGAATGAAGGAGACAGCGGGACAGCTGGGTGAGGGTTGTGGTGGTGGTGGTGGTGATGCTGGAAGTGGTGGCCATGCTGCTGAAAGCAGCTTGTATGTGGGTGCCCCAATGCATGATGAGTCTGTGAAGGTCCTCCACAAGGAGAATGCTGGGGGCAGCACGATGGTAGCCTTGGCATGGCCGGAGGGCCAGTTTCCAGTGTCGAATTAGATGCAGCTCTTCTTATTTCATCTTGAAGAGAAAGAAAGTTAATATTGAAGTGAAAGAAACTAGTAAAGGTGATCACTGTAAAGCAGTGTCTTAAATAGAAAGAAACACGCTGTACCTCACAATTAAATATTTAGCCAGTTGAAAACCAGACCTAGACTATAACAAAACAAACTAGATACAAAAAGTAAGATTTAGCTATACCTGCCAAATGAGCCAAAACTGAATGGTTCAGGTGGAAGTACTCATGGCAACCACTGGAGGACATGAACTGACACTTGCCTTATTCCACAAATTTAAGGCATGTCATCAGCAGGGAAAGGAGGGAAGATTCCTGTGGTTAGTGTGCAGAGACCTCAAATTCCCATGCAACTGTCATCCACTCAGGTTTATTGTCCCTCACCTCACCTGCAGACAGGGCAGCTTTGTTTCAGTGAAGTCATGAGTGCTCCCTGTATCTACAGCTCTATACAGGTCTGTATAAATATGCTCCCAGGGGGTGATCCACAGCAGGAGATACACTCAAGGAACCGAGACACATCCTTCACTTCCTTACAACACACATTAAAAAAACACCTCTGTAACATGCTGCAGTGGGAGACTTAATTCCGAGTGAACTACATTCCACCTCCTCAAAAAGCAAGGATGTGGCTTGTTATATATAACCAAATCATTCCAACAGGCAAAAGCAGAAGGCTCCAGCAAATTTCTTCTATCTTTATGGAGAAATCAATGGACATTCCTGTTCTCTCAGCTTACTACTGTTAGGTTCAGTACTAAAAGTTCACATGGCATTTAATTCAGAGAATGCTGATTAACTTCCTCTACCTCCATTGTACTCAGAGACAACACAACAGCTCAAAGCCCTTATTCTGTACCTCCAGCTGAAGTACCAGCAGTGCTGCCACTTGGGAGACTGGGAGTGGTCTCTGGCGCTGCAGAGGGCTGGCTGGTGGAGACGTTTGGAGGTGCATCAGAGGCCTGCTCTGAGGTAGACGTACTGGAGCTGGTAGTGGAAGCAGAACTCACGACCTGCGGCTCCACTCGAGCTGATGTGGTTGGCACAACTGTCGGCTCTAGTGAAACAAAAGAGCTTTCATGTTCTTTAAGCTTTAAAAGTTGCTGAGGTGTTTTTTATTGTTATTGCTGCTTTTGAACTATTTTACAAGACATTCTCAATTCTGGCCTTGCCAGAAGCTAAGAAAGTCCGAACACAAAAACCTGACAGTCTTGTGTGTGGAAAGAAAACTAAAATTATCTTATTTTCTCTTTTTTTTTTTTTTACAGCTATTCAAATTTAAGTAGTTAACATAAAATCAATTCTCAACCAAATCTGACATTTAAGTTTTATTTACTGGATTAAAAAAACCCTACTATAAAGGAGATTAAATTACTTTGGTACTTTATGATGAAAACACTTGCCGATATCCTCCATGAATCCACAGGCAAACTACTCCATGATTAAATATTATCCTTATAACTTTTTACTGCCTACAAAGAACAGAAAAACTTCTACATCACTCACCAAGAACAGCGTAACATCTAAACTAGCAGTACTACTTTACAAACTTCGATCATTCCAGATGCATAGTACTAAAGGCTTTAGCAAGATAAGCTTCGTTTCTAGTCTCAACACGCTAAAAGCAGATTACCTTCTCTTAAAGGTACATACCTGTTCATATTACATAGTGCAAAGCGAACAGTGAGCAATATATCCTGGAAATCCAAAATACTTGATGTGTCTTGTCCTTTACTAGGTAATTGTAAACAAGTTAAAATTTAGAACTATACTTGGTGGCATAATTAAAATTTAGTTTTGAAAAAGACTTTGACTTTAAGTTTGAAATTTCTCTTAAGTAATGAAAGGCAATGACGTGACTAAGAATATGAGCTACCATAAAAGGGAAGATTACCAGAAACCACTCAGGTTTTTTTAGCAAAAATGTCTGCATGGATAGCAAGGGGGAAAAAAAGCATCAAAAAACTTCAAATACTTCCCTTACACAAAGTCTCAAAATAAAATATGAGTAGTTTTCAAGATTTCTCTCTGTATCTAGTAGGAGTATCAGCAACTCAGCAAGCAAAGGAATAAATATATCTTCTCTCTTGTGAGTCTTCCAACTCATCACATTAAAAAAACCTGATATCTACATTTAAATTCCTCTCACTTTTAACGTGGCATTCCAATATACTAATTTTATTTATTTTAAGGACAACTTTTTTGGAGAAATGTATTAATGTTTAAATTCAGAAAACAAGAGCAACTTTATAGTACATGTATAGCCTACAATGAGAAGTGATCAGCCAGTCCTCAGGTCAGCGGCCACAATGAGATCCCTCAGGCCCAGGTACCCCATCAGCCTGAGACTTTCACCACCAGCCCTACAGACACTTCTGATTCTCCCCTGCCCAAACCAGTGAAAAACAGGGCACTTGATCCATCTCAAAATACTAGCTAAGAGAAACTGCATTTCTTAACACACTGCATGGACATGAACTGAGGAAGACAGATGGAGATAGGATCCTTATGCTCAGGGAAGCAGCCAGCCAAGTTTTAAGACCAGTATCTTTGATGAAATAAGTTGGGATAATCTGCACAGCTGTCTTTTAACAGTGTTAATTCAGAAGTCTGATCATTTTACACTAATTCACATGTGAAATTTGATGCCTAGACCCCAAAATAATATTCCTTAAATCCTGGAAGATTCATCTTGGGCATTTCCTCTAGGAGGCGGGAGAAACAGCTAGTCTTTAACACACACATTACAAAAGTGTATGTAAAAAATAACTTGGTTTCTGAATATAAGACTAAATTCTATAATATGAATTTTAAGAGTAAATTAAAGCAATAGAAACCTACACCCCACCCCTTCAACAATAGAGCTGTTGGGTAAGAGCGGTTCACAGTAAATCCATAAAGAAAATAAACTATACATCAACTCATCCTCTTCTTTAAAAGCCATTAACCAACCAAAACTATTCTCAAGCCTTTCCAACTCTCCAACCCACCCCAAAAACCAAGACAACTTGAAGAATAAGATGTTGCAAGACACTAAGCTTGCAATGCACTCAGGGACAGAACCACAACAGGACAAAACTTCTGCTCACATTACAAATAACATACACCCATGAAATCCCCCAAACCACCACCATCTACAAATATAAATGTGCAAAAATGTACATGAGCTTCAGTTTTTCCTTCTCTCAATTTTTTGTTAATACCTGGAAGTTGCTCTTATGATTTTCAGCAGGAACAGACTTATTAAGTGTCAGCAGGTTTTAATGTTAGGAACCAATGAAAGGTTACAGCTTCAGAAATCTAACACACTTTACTAGTTTAGGCTTGGGCTTTTTTTCTTTTTTTAAAAGTTATTTTTACTTCAAGGCCTGAAAGAACAGTCACTATTCCAAAGCATAGGCAATGACAGACTTTCCTTTTATAGTGCTGTATTGAAGTAAGTGAATATTTTTCAAGAAGTAGTTCCAACCTGTTCTGTAATTTCTGCCTGATGAGTCAGCCCTCAGACACACACCCAAGGCAGCTTTGGAAGAAAAACTGTATCTTTAGATCTAAAAGACCCGTTGAAAATGGCTAAACTTTTAATTTTGAAAGGAAAGGCACAAGAGGATTTTCTGACAGGCTTGGAAATCAGACATCCTCATAGAAAGGTACTTTATATCTGATGCAATTAACTCCAGTGCCCTTACACTGCCCATCGTGCTCCCGAACAGATTTCTCTGACAATGCGACTTACCATCTTCATCCACGGTGAGGTCCACGACTTCAGCTGCGTTCTGCCTCAGGGGCTGGATGACCGTGGAGATCCTGCTGCGGGATCGCTGCTCCGGAGGCCGGGCAGCGTGGGAACTGGAGCTCTGGCCCCAGTGTGATCTCGAATGTCCGAGTGCAGAACGAGACCTTAACAAAGGGCAACACCTTAGCTACTGGCCTACATTCTGCCACTATTAATTTCTTCTCCGCATGCTTGAGAAGCTACTTGGGGTTTTTTTATTATTAGAAAAGCATTTTGTTACACTGAGATACCCCGTGACTCCACTTTCACCGAATGCACTTACAAACACTATTGCAGCAGAGAACATAACAGCAAATGCCCAGCATGGAGTGTTTAAAGCTCTTTAAACCATGTCCCATGGACATACAGCTATCTTAAAAAAAAAAATTCACTGTGAAACCCCACAATCATGGCCAAGCAGCAATTACAGCTGAAATTGTTTCAGCTTTGTAAATAGTAAATGAAGAGTCTCCAAATCTGATACTACTACTATGCAGTCTGGAACAGCAGGTCTATCAACGATGACAGAACTACAAACACAATAAAAATTTGTAAACATTAAGTACTTTTGCACATTAACTTGTGACAGAGTACTTTCAGAGGATAATTTCTATACTTCAAATTTCCAAAATGTCTTGACAGTAAAAAATCTCTGGACTTTTCTCCCTAATATTTTTACTCCCCCTCTTTGGAGAACAAACGTAGCTTTTTGTGATACTTTAACTAAAATGAAATGTGGCTTGAGGAGATCCTAAGCCTGTAACCACACCTAAGGAAGGGATGGTTTTATCTATATCTATATTATAACACTTAGCACCCATTCTATTCCATTTAGCCATACAAACCCAAACATTCAAGATAATGATCTCCGGAGTGTGTATCCTCCTTGGAAGATACAGTCTTTAATTAAGGGAACAATATTTTTACAGTATTGTATTTACCATTTCACTCTCAAAAAACTTTGACTTTCCAGTATTTACATAAATTAAGTGGCTCTTATTTTCCAATTTGGAAAAACAAGGTACTCAGACTTCAGAAATTCAGAAGAGGAAAATGTGAAGAAAAGGGAATGACTTCACTAAAAACAAACAAAACCTATTGCACAAATCACCATGGAGCTACTGCTGTTTTGGCTGTAGCACTGCAGAAGGTGAGGGAAGAAAGACTTTTTTCAAGTCTTAAGGCTATTACAGAGAACACATTGATGCTAGGAATATACAAAGCTGTTTATTTTTTAAAAGCATCTGGCTTCAGATAGGTTTGAATTTGAAGTTTTCTTCAAGGAACTCCACTTTAACAGATTCCGTAAAATCTGAAAATATGGAACAAAACTTCTAGATCTTCATGGAAGAACAGGAAAGCACATACAGCAGCAGCAGCTTCAAAAAAGTAGGCTGCTTTCCTGAGAAATGCTCAGCTAGTCCCCAGATAGTCAACTCAGCCTACACATGCTCTCTCTAGGATCTCACTGCACAGCTTTGCTTCCCCCAAATTCTGCACATCAATCACACTAATACAGATACCTCAACAACTCCACATTAGTTGAATTCTCAAGCTTTGGCAAAGCTGTGCTTTGGGGTTTTTGTCCTTACTTTGTTTGGGGGTTTTTGTTATTGTTTGGGTTTTGGTTTGTTTTTTTAAATCAAAGATGCATACTGTACATTCTGGTTAGAATTCCAGTGACATTACCTTATGGGCTTTTAATGGCACAACGCATTGTAACAAACCTGGAGCCAAGCAAAACTTTATTAATACAAAGACATGCAAATCTCACCTGTAGTTTTCACCAACTGTGACAATCTCCACTTCACTATCTGTTGAGGTAACATTTATTTCTTCGTTAGCAGTGACTTGGGGAGTGGAGGATGCTTCAATCACCACAACATCTTCATCAATACCTCCTGATGAGGAAAAAGGAAGAAAGTTCATATACTTTATTTATCTCAGGAACTGTCACTAAAAGAGACTGTTTTTCATAGATTTAAAATATATGTAGGCAGACAATTCCAGGGTGTGTGTCAAAACCTTAGGTGCAACTGTCAAATACATGACCTAATTATTAAAAGGAGCAATTCTGCTGTAAATACTGAAGCAAAATGAAGGAAGGAGACAGAAGACTGAGCATGGAGTAGGTATGCAAGCTTGCATTGCAAGCATTGAAAGCAATTACAGTCAATTTTATTACCTGTAACACCAAGAAAATCCAGTCATTTAATACAAAAATAGAACAAACTTCCAAGCTAGCAAAGCAGTAGTGGTCTGTTATCACTAATAGCTTTTTAAAAAATGTTTTTACAGGTATCAGTCTCAAGGCTAAACACTGACAACAGAAGAAAAATAATGCACCAATTAGTTTATACCTACAACAAAATTAATCCCTTGGTGTTTATAAACCTCTTTGTATCTAGATTTTTTGTGACATTCACAATCTGTACTAGACAGAGAAAGATAAAATTAAACTAAGATGATAAAAAACATCAACCAAAACCCCAGAAAGGAGACCAGTTTTCACAGGAAACAACTTCCACTTCAGGAAGAATGGTTAAAGTTCCAGCCTAACAAGCAGACACATGCAACACTGCTCTAGAGCTGCAACACTGGCAGTGACAAGTCTGAGCTATCTACAATACTTAAACTGAGATATGGATTATTCACTGAGCACAAAAGAACTTCCTTAAAAAATGAGCTGTATAGCTTAGAAATCGCAAACCACCATTTTGGGTTTTGCAAATTGCTTCAAGGAAGTGCTTCAAGAATTTGGTCTCATTCAAGTCAGTACTTCCATCCTGTATGGACTGACTGTTCTCAGCTGCTTTACCCAATTACATGGTGGGAGAGAGTATCCTTTTTTATTTTTATCAGTTTTTATGATTTGAAAAAAAAACCCGAACTGCATTACCTATTTCCCAATAGCCTTTGTTTCTGACTATATTTATCCCAGAAAGATTGCTGGCTGAATATGTAGAGAGTGATGCTTCCAAATACTGGTGCTCAAAAAACTCTAGCAATTGGAAGCAGTGTGGAACAAAATTAACTCTCAGAACTTGTACGAAAATTTTGGGGAAAACTGAAAATACTGCAATGTCTAAAAAACAAAATCACATTCCAAAACTGAAAATACTGAAAGGCCAATTACTAAGAGTGAAAAGCAGCAGCTAAAGCCATCATCACATTCAGAAGAATGTAAACATTGTGCCTATCATGGGCAAACAAGCAACAGCTTCCTTACACAAAACTATCTCAGCTGCTCTCAGACAAAACCACCCAGCCAAGCAGCTGGGGAACGGTCACTGAGAAAAAAATCTTCCAAACCTGCACTTCCCTGAAATACAGTAAGTTTGAGAGCATTCCTCAGAGTCCACATGTCCTCAGGCTCAATATTTATTGAAATTTATGACACATGCGAAAGTAGAAAGATTTAGGCTTAAAAATGATTTTGTTACTTCAGGAAACGTTAAACAAGTTCTCCTTAAGGACAGAATCATCTGCCATGTGGATCTATACCGAAATTCACACAACGTGCATCTCTACGGAAATTCTGGCACAAGCTCAGCTCATGAAAACCAGAGGGAATTCTTAACTGAATATCTACACAATTCAGATACCTTTCTCAATGTCTGAAAGCTCATTTTACTCAATCCTTTTTTTTTTTTTAAGCACATCTTTAGTTCAGATGTGATTTTACCAACTACACAAATCGGACTGTAGAAAACATTGGGACTGGTACTGAATGAACAGGTCTTATGACTTCCAAAATAACAAAGAAAATCTTTAGGAAAACAGTAGAAGTTGCTCCAAGTAGGATATAGCATAGACATGGTTCAGATATATGCAATTTCCTACTGTTCATGCTTCTAAAACCACCTTCCCAAGTCAAAAGCACAAACTGATGAAGTTTTCATCCCGTGAAGTACTTTCCTATACAAGGGACCAATGCTTTCTTCAAAATTAAGCATAAAAACAACTCCTCTGAACTATGTAAATATTTATTCAATTGTTTTATATAGTCCACCATGATAAGGTAAAATTCACTTTTCTCCTTTAGCACATACCAGTCATTGACCAGTCATCTTCTGTCTGTAAAGAACTTCAAGCAAAACTTAAAGCATGAATACCTTACTCATCAATGTATCATCTGAACGACTGAAGCTGTAAGAAGCCAGCTAAATCTGTATAATGACAGTGTTAACTACACTAACCCTGCAGTTCTTGAAGGTTATCTCCCTTCAAGGAGAAGAGTCACTGTGGACTGTTGACAGCCAAACAGTTACGCAGATGTAAGAGATGTATTTTGTACTACTTTCAGAATAATACCTATGGCTACAAAACAAACAGAAAATCATCCTCCTGCAGGCACACATTATTACTCTCTGTCATCTTCTGAATCACAGAACACAGCAAGCAAATTATATTCTAGTTATTTGTGAGTAAATTAGCCTTTTGGCCACCTCTGAAAGACTTAGTCTGCATTTTAAGTGAGCTACTTAAAAACAAAACTTCTCCTGAAAATAACAGCAAGAACTTCATTAGTTTCCACAGAATTTGGAGTGTTTTTTCCTCTTTTCACATCCACAAATAGTATTTTATAGAGCATGCAAGACACCAAATTTCAGTTTGCAAGTTTTGCATTTCCCATTCAGACCTTTCAATAACCATTAGTAATTAAGTTTTGTATGCGACTATTAATCAAAAATAACCAATAACTTCTTAACGTTAAGTTTTTCCCCCTCTTTTAAAAGCCTGTTTTATGATGGAAACCTAATGCTCAGCTGGCCTAGGGGAAGGGATAAACTGCACGTGCTTGAATCCAAATCTGAACATGTCTAAAACTATAATCCTCCCTTAAAAATAAATCCACACTCTCCTCCAGGCCTTACCTCACAAAGACAGTAAATCTGTCCTAATAAAGTACTTTATTAAGCAGAATATAACTTTTATAATAAAATAATATTGGACCCTGAAGTCCAATACTTAGATCAGTAAATGACATATTTTTCCCTAGAAAGTTGTAAGATTACTTCACAACAGCAATTGCTATTGACAGACTGATAGACACTGATAGACCAACTTTCTGGGAAGCAAGCTTTACACTCAAATACTTTAATAATCAAGAAGTTGTAAGCAAGAGACTAAGCTTTGTACAGTATAACATGTATAATATATGTAATTATACTACTACTTAACTCTAAAAGACCATGGCATAACTCCATGATTAATCAATCATCATCACAAGTACCGCTCCAAAGGCATAAATAACACTGGTGTTAATAGCCAAATTCATGTTCGGCTGACTGCTGTCATTCCCAGAGGGTATTTTCACATCTGTTTTTGCAATTAACATGGAGTTTAACCAGTCTGAATATTACATGTAAGATAATAAAACCATTTTACTACACACAGTTTCAAATGAGACAGTCTGATCAAGTCTTAAGTGAAACCAGAAGAGATTTTAAATAAGCAGTCAAGTTACAGTGACAGAGATGACTTATTTTGAGTTCCAAGCTTTCACTGGATCAGACCAAGAGCCCACTCAGGCATGTGTTCTCTCTACCAGCTGCAGCAGGCAAAACTACGTAGCCAGAGCAGAAAATTCAGGCTACAAATTTTAACTAAAAGCTCTCACACCACCCAGCACCCACAACAATGTCACAGATGTCAGAGCACACTTTCTTGTTCAGTCATTGCTCATGGACAGCTGTCAGTAAGTGTGCTGAATCCCCTTTTGAACTCGGGACTATGCGCCTCTACAGTCACTTACGCTCAAGAATTTAAGATAATGACTTGGATAGTAATTCAGCTTGAAATGAATAAAATGATATCCTGCTAGTATTAATGAGCAATATCTTCTTTACCTCTCAAATAAATGTCTTGAACTAGGTATGGCTGGAACCCCTGCTCTGACCCTGTTAACACTGTTAGCATAACACCACTGTATGAGGAGCCATCCTCTGTGACTGAGCTGGTCACGTATTTGTTGGTTTTGCCCTCGTTCTCACGCTCTGAAGGTCCTGTGAACTAAGCAGACAGACCAAACACATTTGTCCTTTCCCTCCCTAGATGTCTCAAGATTCCTGGGCGCCAGGACGATCACTCCCTTCCCCTGGCGGCCTTGAAGGTCCCAGGCAGGCGGCCAAGCAGGTGTTGTTGATGACCCTGCCACAGCGCAGGGGAACCGGAGAGCACCCAGAGCACTGGCCAGAAAATCCAGCAGTTGCAAGCCCCAAGTGGGAACCTGGACCAGAAACGCGACCTCAACCCCTTACTGGTGGCAAGGGACACACCTCTGAGGACTGAGTGAGTGACTCATGTTCTTTTATATGGTTTTTGAGTCTAGATTATGATTGTTATATTGATAAAGCAAAACACACATTAAGATTTGACTTGATCTGCAGAGAGTCCAGGTTATTAGAAATTTTAACTTAAGTGGTAGTATAAATTTTGTACTATGCTACTTATAGATTGTATTACACTGATTCTGCTTATAGAAATCCTGTGCCATTCTACTCATAAAATTATAATACTCTGCTAAGAAAAGAAAGACTTAATTGTAACTACGATTCAGTGCTATCAACATTCTGGCAAAAACTTGCCTGTTCCCTTAGGGCTGGGTGATGACAGTTTTTCTGTACCTGAGACTACATGGAATATACTTTCCAATAGCTGTGCACGATGGGAAAAAATTTTCCAAAGCACACAAATTGCTTAGGAGCCTGCACCCTGGTGGAAAAGACAGTCAACCACAGTTTAGGGGATTTTGTCCAACTATGAGCCATGCTAATTCAAACCTGTACCAACTGTTCTTAACCTTGCGCTAAAATCAGTCCTATGGGCAATGCCACAACAAGCCGATTCTACAAATAGCATCTTTTCAGCACAGAAAGCTGCAGCAGAGAAGTGCTGAAATGAATTCCACACTAACTTCTATTACTGTAGCTATTTAAAGCCCCAATTCACAACAGATGGATATAGCAACACTGATTAATGGCCACTGCTCACAAAGCCAGGTGCTTCTTTCCTCACCACTTCTCAGTTCTTCTCCGGTAAGCAGCATGGTAAACAGGATACTTATACACGTCCTTATCCACTAATGCTATTGAGATAAAAGCTTGGAATTACGAGCTGCATCAGTTGCTGTGAGAAAAGGACTGCATGCTGTAGTTTGTAGGAAGGATTAAGTAGCTGAACAATAATCAACTCTAACAACAGGCAGCTCATTTCCACTTAATACCTGTTTATCTTAAACCTGTTAAAGTAATCTGAGCATAAAGCGGTATATGCTTAACATTTCCACCAGCCTCTGGCTTGTAAAATATTGAATGTCTATAATCAACATTTTTTTGGGAGACAGACAACAAATGTTAGAGAATCAAGGGGAAAGTAGTGAATAAACAGTGTCTTATCATTCTAAGCAGCTTTGAACAAAATTTGGAGCAGTTTTTCATCAGCATTACAGTCTAAGAAAAGAAAAACCTGTTTAGCACTAGTTGTTCAAAAATATAAAATAACATGTCAGACCCTAAAGGAATCAGAAGTCATTAGGTGAACAATTTGAACAACTTATGACAATGCAAAACTCTACACAGCTTCTTTTTCCTAATAACACTTCGCCATTTTCCAGAGTTCTGCTTTAGTGCCAAATCAGAGTATGTAAGGTTAAAAATCATTCCAGTTCTAGCTTTGCTAGATTTCCCTCCACAGACTGCCTCCAAAAGGCAGCCCCAACCCTTTAGATCCAAGATGAAAATCAAATACTTGTAGAAGCAGAACATTTGCATTACACCATAAGAGATCCAACAACAGTAAAAGTTGAATTTAGTCACCTTTCATAAGCAAAGCCAAAGGAGGATTATTTCTGTTGTTGTGTATACAAGGTTACAGAAAAGCTTCTGCACTACCTAAACAAAACACAGAATCAAAATTCATGTTTCCCAGCAAAAATGCGGATGCTTACTGTCATTTTAACTGCAAGCCCAGTACTGCAATCGACACCAACTGATCAACATTGCAAATAGAATCTACACCCCGGTAAGCACCTGCACCTTCAGCTGTAAGCATCATTAAACTACGCACAGCTGTTTTTACACTTATGTCCCCAACTCCTGTCTCCCCCGAACGAGCTTCAGCTGCCCATCCAAGATGTAATGAGAACAATGCCTTCTATGGTACACAGTTGTTAAAACAATGTCTTCCAGTCCCCAGGTGTCAGGATGTACTTGTTCACACACTCACACTCCAAAAGCACAGAGTTTCACCAGAAGAACAGCTAAAGCCCTAACAGAAAAGGAGGAAAAGCCCCATATAGTGCTATTTGGTTTTTTGGTAAAGGTTTCGTTAAACAAACAACCCCCCCTTTCACATCTCCATTCATATGATTTTTCCAATTAGCCAAGTTAGTTTTATCAATTATAAGAACTTACTTACTAAACACTTCTTTGGGTAAAAAGGACTGTTACTTTAATTTCTTGCAACAATCACAAAGAAACGTTTTCCAGAACAGTCTGCACGAATTAAATTTACTAGTTCTTTAAATGCACTGTATCTTTAGATAAACATCAACATTCAAAGCAAAGAAATATTCTTTGCCATATCCTTAATACAAATTGCTATTCAGTAGGCTACAAGACTAATCACATCACTTTGAAGCCTGCTTATTAAAAAACCAGTTATTACCACATCTTTTTTAATTGTATTTTCTTTTCCAATTATTATTATTCTCCTCCTTTCCTAAGTCTGTCCTCTAGTACTTTTACATGTATGCCCCAGGTCTCATATTCTTAGCAGAAGTTATCTGTCCTTCAGTACACTCTGTAATTTCAGCAGACGTGTGCAAACGTAGAGCAAAGAAATTTTCCCTAACATTAACAAGCTCGTATAGCATTACTATCAATACAAGCCTTTCCTCATATAGAAACCCAATCGTGCTTGCTCACTACACAGAGAAGTTGCATAGCTGTTTTTCCAGCTGGCCCCATTTCTGTCCTAATTAACTCAATAACCAAAAATGTCTTATATAACAGCACAAAGCTACAGAAAATGTTAATCACATTTTTAATCTTGCTAAAAATAGGACACTTGCATAGAGGGTGTCTGCTCAACTTCCCGTTATATCTGCAATGTAAACAAAATGCTCAAAAAACTTTACATCAATACATATTTCCACTGGAAAAACCCCCACAGTATTCGCACACACTAAGCCACAATCACTTTTCAGCTCCCTGCAAGCACTGGTCCTGAAGTAGAGGCATGACAGGACACAATCTTTAAAGCAAACCTTCTTTCAGTTACAGCTCATGTCAGTATTTTAATCTAAAATTAACTGGTGCAGAACTAATCGATTTTTTTCATTCATGACAAGAAAAGAAACGATTTCATTAATTAAAAGTGCTTTTAAAGTAGTATAAAAATTAAGCCATTGGACTTTTCCACATCTGTGTGGAAGGAGAGTTGTTAATGACCTTACATCATTTTATAGTTACATGAAACTCCACCCTCCCTGAAAATTGTAAGAAACCATTAACTTGGAAACAAAGGTGTTAACACAGTAGTTGCTCAAATTGGCATTTCATATAAATGTATGCATATCCCCACACATTTATTATTTACAAATCATATTCTTCAATATGCTTAAAACATGTGTGTCAAATGTAACTTTTTTAGGCCCAATTAATTTCTAGTCCCACAAATATGCATCAAGATAATTAACACTATGCAATAATTCCTCCGTTTCAGAGTTATATATGCCCAGCCCTAGCACTGCATAGGTAAGACTTTTGCATTACAGGTTTTACTTCCTGGATTTAAACATCACACAAATTATTTCCTGCTACAATGAATAACAAGCAATTATCTAGACTTTAGTACTCTGGTTCTGTTCAAGCATAAATCCTGCCCTAACATGAACATTCACACTTTTTTTTTTAACCTGTCCTTGTATTTCAGTCACATTTTCTTTAAAAAATGATCAGCACAGCCTGAGATATGGTTTCACTTATTAAAACATATTTGTCACTAGATAAAACACATGGTTGCACAGATTAACACCATCCTGTGTTCTATCTACTTCCCCATGCTCTCTAAAAACCTGAACTAAAACAGAATGCACAACTACTTTCACTTGGCAAATCTGACATGAAAGGAAGTCCAAAAAAATCCATCAATTAAGAAAAAACCACAACCAACAAACAAACAGGAAAAAACAGGCAAACCAAACCAAACCATCCCCCAAAATCTTCCTCCAAACACTCAAGCATTCAGATACTGTGACAAGACATATTCGAGAAATAACTGTGTAAACCAACTGCACTGCACTGAGTTTATCTAGGTAAAACATTTGGTATATATTTTTTCTCGCATTATCTCAGTATTAAAGCTGACTCGTATTTCAGGCTCTTACTAACTGGACATTTTTTTCTTCATATTTTTCTAAATTGTCAAGTGCAGTTAAATATTAGCAGATATTTCTACATTGTGAAAATAGAATTACTACCACAATCAGTTCAAAGCTAAAATTTTTAATATGATTCAACAGCTAAGAAAAATGGATCAACTCAGCAGCATGTGACTAATCAGACTGAGCAACCTTCCACTATGTTCTTTAGAAACCATTAACTTTTACATTCAAGCTTTTAGATTTGCTGTAAGCCTGCTGTAAGATCTGAATGTACTTTTCCCATCAAGAATTTATGGTGTACTATTTGCAGTATTAACTTCAACAAAAACTGCTCCAAAGAACTTTAAAAAAGCCTATTGTATACAATGAAAGACAACTAATACAAAATACCTCAGGAATTCAGTTTTACCTGAAGGAACAGCTGTGCTATTCTGGTGGTTTTCACCAGGTGACACAAACAAGTCTTCCTCCCCTTCAGTAGATGAACTGGAAGAAGATTCAGTACTGAGATCATTCTCACTGGAGCTGCTGGAACTGGGGAGTAAAGCATACTTTCTTCGAGCTAACACTTCCCGCTTTTTCCTCTGCATTAAAATTCGTTCTTTTTGGTTCTGTGTCCGCTGTGATGAACTTGTTTTCACAACTCTCTTCCTATATGGAAGTCTTCTTAAAGAACTATTGTGAAAACAGGGCCTTTTCATCAATAACCCGGGTACAGAGTCTGCCTCAGTCCGAGGCCACTTGTGTGACCTTGCACTGTGAGTTCTACTTGGAGTATTCAACACTGCCTGAGGGTGTCTCACAGGAGCATCTTTTTCTTCATCAGATGTTACTGTGTCAGAGTCTCCAAAATGCAAGCTAGATGAAGGTGAAGAGATACAGTCACTAAAAGAAGAATCATTGTCTTCACTCTGTGTTTCTAGATGCTGTCTCAATCCTAAGATTCCTTTATTTTCTTTATCAGGACAGTTTTGAGTGTATGAAGGACCAGCCTGCTGGCTCTTACGTTTTTTTCGCACCACAATACCTTTTTCTTGGTCTGTATGGTTGCCATTCATGTCCTTTTGTTTTTGAGAATCACCACACAAGTGAGAGAACTCATTCCCTACTTTACTGGCAATCATCTCAACTTCTGCAGTGAAGCTTTTGGCTGCCCCAATAGGCTCAGGGTTCAAGAGGATCCCCTTCAGACTCTCCTGTCTCTTTGGTGCATCAGAAGAAACTTCACTCTTCATATCCGCTTTTAGAGTATAAACTATATTACATTCAGGAGTCCATTTAGACATGGAAAGATTTAAGAAAGGCCTAGAAAATAAAACAAATAAGCATCAAGAAAAGAAGCATTAGGTTTTTCAAAAGCAAAGCTGAAATAAGAGAAAACCCATTTACTGCTAGGACTAATCCCCCAGTGGAAATAGCAAAACAACAGTAACTGAAATACAGCTATTTCAAAATATTAAGAATACTGCTTGACAATATAAGTTTTTACTAAGACAGAACTCCTATAATTTGCATTGAAGGGAAGTTCTTATGGTCAGTGAAAACATTATCACTTTCACAGAGCAAATACTCGTGTATGCCACCTGCAAAACAGATATGTCTGCTTTACTGATACTTAAGTATGGCAGTTACAGGCTACTGCTTATAGAAGTTGGCTGAATTTTGGCTAAATAGCTCCCGTAGCCATCAACTAAAATGCATGCTTAATTAAGGCCTGTATCTTCCCCTGCAGCAGAACACATGGACAGTAAACACTTCAACACAATACATGGTGTTGTATGGTGTCAATTGAGCTATAAAAGTCAGCTGCTTAGAATTCATGGTTCTTCTCTGACATGAAAAGGAACAAAACATGCCCAGAGAAGCTGTGGATGCCCCATCCCTGGAAGAGTTCAAGGATAAGTTGGATGGGTTCATGGAAAAGTTGGGCTTTAAGCAACGTGGTCTAGCGGAAGGCATCCTTGTCCCCAGCAGGGAAGCTGGCAGTAGATGACTTTTAAGTTTCCTTCCCACACCATTCTATGATGATTCTATGATCTGTGGCAGGTTAAGCAGCCCTGACTACTCAGGTCCATAAACATCTGCCTCAGTCTGCAAACTCTTCACAATGCCTCAATCTCCAAACTCTTCACAATGCTAATGCAGCCCTGACTATTCAGGTCCATAAACCTCTGCCTCAGTCCTCAAACTCTTCACAATGCTAATGCAGCCCTGACTATTCAGGTCCATAAACATCTGCCTCAGTCTGCAAACTCTTCACAATGCCTCAATGTTCACCTTCAAGCTCCCAACTGCTCATTCTTACATGCAGTGCTAGTATTTAACACTCTCATTCGTTTTGTCATAGAACATATAAATACAAGATTGAGACTATAGAACAGATTTAAATAAGAATTTTTTAGACTGTTTCACGAACTGATGCTTTCAGGAGCAGTTGTGAGCTAGCTGTTCCTAACAGACCCTAAAGAATTACTAATTTCAGTCTGCAATGGGTATAAGCTCATGCATCCTCCCAGGCAGCCTGTGTTCTCTTAATGGACATAAGCAACGAACAACTACTACACTTCATGTGATATAATCTGGAATAAAAACTTTGAAAAAGGCATATATGCTGCAGACCTATCATCTAGAGAAGCTGTAAATTCACAGGATCTTTCTGGAGATGAAGAACCTTTTGGATCCTAGAACCCCAGCTGAAAAGCCCCATTTGAATGTTCTCACTAGAAATCCTACAAACTTTTATAAAAATTACTATTAAATATGAGGCCTGCGATAAGAAAGTGTTGCCATTCTCTATCAGAATAACAGTAGACAGGCATGTCTCACACCAAAGTCAAAAGCTATATTCATGCAAGTTGGAATAAATCTCCTCTTGCCAGTATAGACAACGGGTTCTTACTTCATCAAAGCACAACTTTTTTTAATAGCAGTAAGTTTCAGTGGAATGCCTTATGTAAGTGCATAAATAGAAGGCTACCCTTTTCTTTGGGGCTGAAAAAAAGAAGTTGCAAAATTGGAAAAAAACTAAGAATAAACAGGAGGAGTGCAAAAAGTCTACAGAGCAAAAAAGACTGCTAAAGCTGTGGAGTTCTGCTGTCTACCCTTCTCAGCTCCAGCTCTTTACACAGTCCTCACCGGGCTCGTCCATACCCTCACACACATGCACCATCTTCCTTTGGTGATGAAAAAATTAAGACCAAGACTTCCATTTTATTCAGTTTCTAATAAGGACAGGAATACAGCCTTCAAACCTTCTACAAGCACACAGAGAACAAGCAGTACATAGTCCTTTTTCTGATCTTCCCAAGGTCACCTTTTAGTTCTGTTATTTATGCACCGCTGTTTTACAGAAATGTAACACAGTCTAGTCAATCTTCACCCCACTCCAAAAGCAACCCAGACCCTCCCACAATAATCCCTTATTTCATCATAAGATTTTTAGAAAATCCATAAAATATTTCAATTCAGGGGAAAAAAAAAATTATTTTATTCAGAAAGCTTAATGTCTTTGAACACAGTTGTTAACTTGCCAGCATATACTACATATCCAGCCTATACATAACTGTTTCCCATCCTTTTAACATAACTTCAGAATCAAAGAGAACTGGCCCCTTATTTTTTTTTAAGAAACAGAAACCCGAACATTTTCTTATTCTTTTGCACAGAAGGCAAAATTTAAGAGTGACTACAAAAATATTACGCAAATAATTAAGTCATTAGAATGAGATCATCTGCTGTTAAAACATTTAGAAGATCCTACAATATCTACTTCTAATTAGAAGTAGTCCTCAGAAGCTCTTTCAAAAAGCAGCAAGATGAAGTAAGTAAGCTCAATCAGCATTAGTGTTCCTCCTTCCTAATCAAAACATTTGCCTATTGACTTAGTCCCCCATGTTTCCTCTCAACGTTTTGATTTACTACCTTCTTTTAAGCCATTATGACTCAATGAAGAGCTTTTAAGACAGCTACCTGAAAACTATAAATAGTTATTGTAAGTTCCCCTCTCAGGTGTATGACTATTTAGAATCATGAAGTACACATGACTTTTATCCATTCTTTTCACCACTTAAAACCATTGATATTAATCATTCCAAGACATACAGCAGTGCAAGAAAAGTCATGCAAACTGGGAAGTCCCTGGAAATAGCTAAGTAAAAACAAGCTTCAAGAGATCTTTACAGCAAGTTTGTGATCACATATCAAAGCAAAACACATTTGAATTATAAGACGGAGCAAAGGATTTTGTCATTAATGATTAATTTCTTTATAAGCAATCAAAAAGTATGTAGCATTAAAGCACTATAAAACAGTAAAATGCTTCATTATACAACATATAACTCAGTTTTTTGGTATAAACTTGGTTGATGAACACATGTGACCCAATATAACATTACCCTGAAAATGTATTTTCAGCTGCATTCTGAAATATAGTCAACTCCCTTCACTACCTAGAAAAAACCTCCTTGCACTTGTAGTCCCTTTCTTCAGTCCTAACTCGTTTTCTTTGCATATGGTCACTGAACTCCCAAGAAACTTTTAAGACTAATTCCCTTCCCTGATATGTGTCTTGTATCAGATTTTACTTTTAACGTTATTTTTACTCTGACAAGCTAATACTGGTACTGTTAAATTCATGAGAAAACCTTTCTTTCCTCTCATTAAAAAGATGTATTCTTATTCTTTCAGCAAGGCTTTTCCATTAGATGTATCAAGAAACAGGAAAACAAAAAAGGTTATAAAATTCATACAAGGCCTTCAGCAGAAAACCTAAGTACTGCTACTTTCCAATCTCAAGGGCAGGCAGCCAAGCAAGACCGATTCCTGCACGGCCCTGACACACTAGAGGCTTACAGAAGGCTTAGGAGCCACTTCAAAAGTTGCACCCCCTACTCAATCCCATGGAGACAGAATCTCAGTACTATCATGCCCTGCTCCTTCAACAAAATAAGGAACTCACTGAGCAGTTTGCAAAAAAAACCCCACTCATTTTCCTAAAAGAGGCAGTCCTGCCTTATTAATTTCATTTCTATCAAGCAGGGACAACCTGTATGCCTGTACAATGCAGAGTAAGTGACAAGAAGAAAAACTTCTCATATTCAGTTCCACTATCAGGAAAACAAGTGCAATCCGATTTCAAAACTTTATTGCATTCTTCTTCACTTTTGGTTGTTCTTCACTTTTTATCACTTCATTAGAAAAAGAGGGCTCTTTTGAAGTTTGTTTTAACTACTAAATTTTACCATCCTCTTATTGGTCTTTAATCTTTGACAGAAAATAAAGCAACTGATAAGTTAAAGATCTATGCATTTTATAAAATGGCAACAATCAGAAGGTAATCTGAAATTCTATAGTGTTTGCATTGATATTATGTATATTCACATGACAATATGAAATACCACTGCAAACCACTCTCAATTTCCTTTCTGTGCTTTAATGCAGCCATGGTGATGACTCCATTTTTGAATGACAAAATTACTTGAGAATCCTCCAAGCAGAATACTTATCTTCTGCCCTACAGAAAGGTACAGTATTTCAGAATAATATATAGTATGAGTTACTAACTGCATGATAATGTTCTGGAAAGAGGTTCTTGCTTACAGGCTCCCAAAGCCAGCCCGCTACATCCACCCCAGACAGAAGGGTTTGTCTGTGTTTTGCAGAGGTGCTACTGCTACATGAGCCACAGCAATGCAGGGAGGCTTACCCACCCCTTGCAGGCAATTCTAGGAACCATCACTGGCTTGGAAAGTCTACTCTTGAAGTGAAACAACGTTATTTCAAGTACAGTACTACCCTTACTAACTTTTGCAAAGCCATCTCAAAGTCAGACCACAATAACTGTACCGTCAAGTACTGTAATGAACAGTATCCAACCTCTGGACCAGCCAAGTCTCCTTAATTTTATCCCCCAAAAAATTCCTCTGGGACCTTCAAGGTTTGCTTCCTGATGCCTAAGTCAAGTCATTTCATTACATCAATTATCTTGTAACAGAAATGTCAGGCCACCTGGACAGCTACAGAATGCCTCTGTTGTGCCATGTTGCCATTCACCTCTGAGACTTAACAGCACTGTACTCCCAGGGAGAGACTATTGAAGTGTCTGTCTCACCTCTTCCAACAGAATCCAGCACATGACAGCTACGAACAGGAGAGCTCTTCTGCAGGACAGGATCTATGGCCTGGCTCCAGTTGGAACAGACAAAATGCACGGAGCACATGCAGCTGGAGGCACCTCATGTTAGATGGTGAGCCAAGAGCAACTCTGCAGAGTCCTCTGAGCGCAGGTGAGCTGTCCTGCACAGAGCCCTCCCAGCACAGGTGAGCTGTCCTACTGAGTCAGTCCAGGGCCATAAGGCACCCAAGGAAATCCCAGCCTCAATCAAGCATCACCATGCACACACCCACCTGGACCAGGAATCTGCCTGCCCTTTGCATGATGGATGCAAGCAGGCGTATTTGACAAACATGGTGCTCACCAGCACATTCTTCAGTCTAGACATTTCTTCGCTCTGTCCTAGGCTTAAACCAGTTAGCTACATTAACACCATGTAAATCATGGGTTTAAGAAATTAAGCATTATGATTTGGCAATCAGGAATGTTTTGGCTTCAGTGAACTCCAAGAGAAACATAACAGCAATGAACTTGGGAATAAAAAGTTGTAGCTTTATAGAAGAATGACAAAACGACTTTTGTTTAAGTTCCAATTTTTTATTGGAACTTAAGATCTTAACTAGGAATTTTGCTTCCTGAGACAGCTAGGATAAGTTCTGAGTTACCCAGCCATCAAAAATTATTGAAAAAATAGTTTCTTAGTCCCCCTGGCATTTTTGACCTTTGAGGTACGTGTAACTCTTCTTGATGTAGTGTCATTTTGCAAACACTTCTTGATAAAGCTTTGAGAAGCAAAGTGAAACATGATCTTTGCCACAACTGCTAGTAACAACCTTTCAAGTGAGAATTGTGAAATTAACCATTAGGACGGTTTTATGCTGTTCTTCAGGACACCTATGAGAAGTACGGGATTTTATTGATACTAAATTGAGTTGATCTGCCAGTTTCAGAGGAAAGGACACTGCAGCAGACTTCACTCTGCACCCAGTAGAGCCAAAGGCAAATATTTTACCTAACAGCAGTGAAATATTAGGACTAAACTGTATTGGGGAAAAAAAAAAATGACAGAAGCAAACAGCCCTTAGTGGCCTCTTGCTAGTAAAGCCATGAACCGGCCTTCTCAGATTTCACTTGGTAAACACTTAATAAGGAAGACATTATTTTAATTTAAGAGCAATTCCTTTTCCAAATAGCATAAACTATATAAAACAGCAAAATAATCCTGTTTTATCACCAGACTTGTAGTGGTTCGGCTGTTTGCATGTCAGTAAGGTTTATAAACGTGCATATTGAGTAATGTTGTATGGGATACATGTACAACATAAGGATAGGATAATTACTCTAAGTTGTAGTCTCCTAAGTTTTGTTACTGTAGCTGCTTCCAAAGTTTACAGTGCTCTTATAAGAAACACAACATGTATCCACAGCCGAAGTCTTTGACTAGTGAACTTCCAACAAGGTTAAGTAGAGATTAGTGTTTTTCTTGGTGGGCTCAGGTTAGGCCTAGCAGAGAACCCTTATGGGGCAGAAGTAAAGGAAGAAAAGAAAATGTTTCTTTCACCAACTCAAAATTTTGCTCACAACTCACTTAAAGGAGATTGCACATAGGAAAGCTTCGAGGAACTCTTTAAACAACATCTGCCAATGGCAAATCCATACTCCTGTACTATCCCCACTGTTTACATGTGAATTGTATCATCCTATTCCCCATTCCATCATCACTCCCCCTTCAATTTCTCCCTATTTTTTCAACTGCTTGACATCTAAGCCTCTATAATTTATCAGTTATGGAAGAGGGCACTATCACCTCTATCTTCTCAAAAGAATGTCCTCACCATTAGAGGAAATATAAACAACTGAAATGAAAGATTGTACATCTCGGGAAAAAAAGGCAGCAACTGCTGTCAGCTAAATGTTACTGCAACACAGCCACCTTCAGTGAAAAATCAACTGCTATAACTGATCTGGTTATGTAGGTCAACAAAGTTACTAATTCACAGATAAAGTGCGAGTCACAGTCATGTTAAGATACACTCTTAATACACTTTTACAAAAGCCATTGCTTCATAAAAGACATATTTCTGAAAGGTCAGAATGTTCTCATCCAAATTTTTTAAAGAACATGCAAAACATGCATGAATACTGTGAGCTGTTGTTCACCTTCAAGCTCCCAACTCCAGATACAACCACAGCTGTAGCTACTGGGGCTTCAACCACCAATAAAAACCACCAGATTTTTAAATATGCAAGACTTCAAGAATTTTAAAACCAGAAGCCTGCTGTCTTATACACTATTATTTAATTAAAGTGAAACATAAAATATTCTTACAGCCTTTCCCACCTAATGAATTCCATAGGTGATTCTATACTGTGGATGAGTGCACAAGACAGGTGACCGGATGTTCATTCTATCAAATGAACCAAGATCACTTCTTTCCCTATCAATCCTTGCACATCAGCAAGAATCATCCTGTCTAACAGGGTTTGTTTCTGTTCCCTCCCTGCCCCAAGACAGTCCCTTTATCCAAGAAAAAGTGCAAAAACACGTAAATTGCTTAAATTGCTCTGACAGCATGGATTTGTGAACAACAAGATGTGATTTCTTGTTTTAAGACGGCAAAGCATTCTAACTATTTAAATGTTAGTTTTCCTGAAAAAGGTTTTTACTAAGTATGCAGCATTAATATACCTTTGGAATTTTCTACAGGTTACAACAAAGACAACGTAAGACCTTATTCTGTACCTGAAAACCTAGCTTTCCTTTAGTAGTTTATAATACAAATACCATGAGAAACCCAGAGCTACACAATGAGCAGTCAATTCTTATCTTTGTGGTCAAATCTTTGTTTCTGAAATAACTGGATTCGAATCAAATTATTGTAATTACAGCAAACTCTTACCTTCAGCATCACATCCTCTTCTGGAGAAGTACCTGGGTATCAGGAATTAAGGGTCTTATTTAATCAGCTAAAACAACCAGGCCTTGCTTATGATTTAATCAAATCACTTCAAGCCATGGAAGAGCTTACTCAAACAACATGAAAATTCCATGAATGCATGTTCAGCCCTAATCACAGAAACACAGACACTTAAGAAAGTACCGACCCTTAACACCTGCCCACTGCAACAGTGACAAGCCTACGTACCTCTGAAGATCCTGGCCTGCATTTCTGAATGAACGTTACTTCCTTGTTTATCAGGCAAAAAACACCTGAAAATGGTGATTTTTTTTTTTACCATGGGTTAAGAGAACACCAACTTCGCAAACAAAACAAATGACGTCATAACAAACCCTATTACGCACAGAAATAGAAACTCATTTCCCTAAGGGGAAAATTTGTGACAAATTTGTGACAAAACCCCAGAGAGTGCTGCGGCTGCCCGCAGTGAACACACTGCTTTGTGCGTCAACGAGGCGCTGAATAAAAAAGGAAAAATACATTCTGCGTTAAGTTCCCACCCGCCGCACAGCCCCGCCGGTCACCGCTGCCGTCAGGGCGCAGGG